>ML808668.1:35479-48703 GCA_009831015.1 Picea engelmannii | reverse complement strand
AAGTTTTGTTTTTACTGTAAAGTGAAATTCTAAATAAAAAAAATACTTTTATATGTCGGAAGTTGAATAACTTGTGAAAATACAGTTTTTTTTGTCATAAAACAAGCAAAAGTGTAACCCACCTTCATGATTTCACCCGAATCCCTTTACCCTGGGTGGATTTCAGTCCTAGCTCGGGGGTGATTCATTGTTGAGAGTGATAAATAGTGTAGTCTATGGCTGGGAGGTTTGTGGATGGTCTGTAAGTAGTTGGTGACCGTATTTCTAAGATAAGTACCAATTGTATGATATATGGATATGTTGTTTTGTTATTTACATGCCTATATTACATATGTGACTATGATTGCTTGTGTTCTTATGGGTAATTTCCTGTAAATGATGCATATTGGTAATTACTATTATTTTAATATAAAATTCGTATGTTACAGAAAGTAATTGTTTGTTATGTTTAGATGTAAAGCTTCCATGAGCGTGTTGTATGCATATGTTTTAGTTGCATGCAGTCTAAAGAGTAAATTTAGGTGGCATTGCTTAGTTGATTACTGGGTATGCTACTGTATGTTTCGCAGTATGGGAACAAAAGTGTTCCCTAGAGTAGCATGGCCCGGCCTGATGGTTGGGAATGTTACCAACTGGCGTCAGAGCATGAGTGGTTTCTTTGGAGTGGCGTACCCCAACCTCAGGTTGGTCGAGAGGGATCATTATAGTTTGGTATCAGAGCCTCAGTTCAACATTGAGCTTGGATGGGCCAGAAGGGTGCAATCTAAGTGAATATTCACAGAAAAGTAACTTCGAAGTGACCAGAATTAGAGTCATAGAGTTTCCTTGGAAAAGGTTCGCATATTGGCGCACATGGTAAATTAGGCACCGCGTGGGAAACTGTGGCGTGCCAGTGTGCACAGTAAATTGTGGCGCCACGCGAAATATTATTATGTGTAGATGCATGCACTGAAATTAGCCTTGTGCGGTAAGCACACACATAGTAAGGTGCACATGGGGTGTGAAAGTATTTCTTAACGCATAGGAGTTTTGTTGGTACGTGCATAAGTATGACTATAAGTTGTTTCATGACGATGTATTCAGTAGTGTGCACAGATATTTGAGCGTGAAGGAGTATTTTAAACTTGACATGGTGCATGCATAGGACGAAAATGCATGTGGAATATCGGAGCGCAGTATCAAAACTGTGCACAGTGGATATTGGTGCACAACGCTAGAGTAGTGCACGTAAGTAGTCGGTACGAAGAAGAAGAAATGCACAGTAGATTTAGGTGCACGGAGAAGCGTTTACCTTGTAATATTGCTATGCATGATAATATAAATGAAGAGGTCAATTTAATGCACGCAAATTCGCTTGGAAGGCAAGGAGTCTGAATTTAAATTGCATTAATAAAAGAAAAATAAACACATAACTGCATTGAAGCATTAATTAAAAAGAATTTCGAATTTTGATTTCTTCTGATTTAGACAGATGAAAATAAAATATAAGATTACAAGAAAAAAAAAACCTTATTATAAAAAAAAACAAGAGTCATAACATCACCGGATAGAAATTGTAATAAAACAGTCTAAAATCCGTTTATGTATTTATATAATAATATTAATCACAAAATAACAAAAGGGTGATGACAACAGTTAGCCTGTTGTAAAAGGGTCGTTGAAGAACATGCCTATCATCTCTTGTACTCTTATCCTCTACTACCAACTATTCAAAATTCACTGAGACATGCTTATCTTAGTTGAAGACTTACTTCAGCTTAGCAATATCCGCATTTAAAGAAGAGTCTAACCAGACCAGTTGATTTTCTCCAACACTTTTGGCCGCTTCAACCGTAGATTCCTCCTTCTTATGCCGCTTACTCCTTTTCTTCTTAGCGACTGGCCCGTTGATGAATAAATCCTTTATAGTGGGATTTAGCTTGACTTCCAATCACGAGTCTATAACTGGCTCTGTGTGGAACTTAGTTGCTATAAGGTGCGCAAGGACCCTTTCCTCCTTATTTGCAGGAAATCCTAGCATGTTGCTCAAATAACCAGTCTCACTTGACTTAGCTTTGTCCATGTATCTTAGGTTGGGGATACCGAAATGTGTCTTTACAGAGAGTAGGAAGTCAAGCAACTTGAAGATTACTACGGTTATGGATACGTAGATATATTCATACTTGGGGAGTGGTAATTATAGAACTCCATTTATGAAGCGTAGATAGATTACGTACAAAGAGCGTTGGGTTGCCATGCTCGGCCAATCCATTTCGAATGATTAGATTTTGAGTTCGTTACATGGCAGTGTTCAGTTGATGTCACATGGATGTGAAGTACTGAACGAATGAAGCAGGGTGATCTAACTAGTCGTTGCTCGCTCCATGAGTGGTGTATTTGACATGTTGAGACATGTAATACCGTGTCTTGGTGAAAGTGGTTTCGACAAAACCACCTTCTTGTGCAAGTGTATCTCGAAAGGCACTACGCGTCAACATTCTCGAGACTTGGGTCTTATCTAGAATTGTCGTGGTGATAACACCAGGAAACTAGGAGTGATAATGTTGATGTGTATGTTGAATCGAAATGGTGCATATTCTCATGAATTGCTGATTTGTTAGTCTAATTAGTTCTGATGGCTGCATGTTTTACAGAATTAAAAATGACTCGGTCAGGTCAGACCAGTGCAGAGTCCATAGGAATGGAAGAGGCATAGGGGAATTACAATCATCCAGAGAAGAGTAGAGGGATGGATGTCCATTTGGGCATAGAAGGAATGAACTCCAATGGAAATGGAGAAGAAAGGAACAAAGATATGAATATGGCTGAGACCATTAAGAATTTACAAAAGGATGTCCAAAGCCATAAAGCTGATAATGAAAGGCTTATGAAAGCCAAAGAGCAGCAAAATGACTTCAACATGAAGCTATTGGAAGGTTTGAACATAATAGAGAAGAAATTGGTTAAGGAGAGTAACTCAAGTAGATCTGAGAGTCACAAATCTTCAGAGGAGAAGGGAGAAGTACAAAATTCTAGTAGACATCACCATCATCCCCATAGGAATTATCATAAGAGAGTATGAAACAACTCAAGTCTATCCCCTGTCAGAAGGTATAAGAGATCTGGGATGGATGAGCTACAAGGATAAATGAACAAAATCAAACCTCCTACATTTGATGGTGAGCACAAGAAGGATGAAGATGCAGAAACATGGTTGCTAGGCATGAGGAAGTATTTTCAATTGCAAAATTATTCTTCTCATGCTGAAGGTAGAATCGCTATCTATCAACTTAAAGGAAAGGCATCCATGTGGTGGGATCAACTTGTGCAGGTACAACATATTGTAGAGAAAAGTGTTACTTGGAGAGAATTCAAGAAGTATTTTGAGAATAAGTACTTGACCAAGAGATACTATGACAAGAAAATGAAAGAGTTCTTTGAACTCAAGCTTGTAAGTATGACCATAGATGAATATGAGAGAAGGTTTCTGGAACTATTGAAGTATGTCTCGTTCATTAAGGATGAGACATTCAAGATTCAATTGTACTTAAGTGGATTGCCATCATTCATCAATGACAAAATATAGTATGATGATCCCAAGACATTAGACGAGACCATAAGGAGAGCTAAATGCTTATATGACCAGTTGAAAGCAAGACCAACTTTCCAAAAGGCTTGGGAAGACAATAAGAAATTCAAGATGGATCAGAGGAAGAAGGGATCTAAGCCACCATTCTTCAGAAATAATCCACAATGGAAACAAACGCATAAGGAAACCAGAGTGATTGACACAGAGAGTCAAGGGCCAAGACAACCACCTATGCAATGTTGGGGTTGTAAAGGAGACCATAGGTTCAAATATTGTCCTCACAGAGGCGAAAAAGGTAGGGTTGTTCACAATGTACAATGAGCTGAGATAGTAGAGGACATGGGAAAAAATGTGCCAAGGATTTATGTAGCCCTGGACAACAAGCAAGCAGAGTAACGGTCCCACATGATTGAAGTGGAAGGTATGATCAACAACCAAACCCTTGCTATTTTAATTGATTCAGGAGCTAGCCATAGTTATATAGACCCTAAGATGGTGGAAATTTTACAATTACCAAGAAGCAAGCATGGGAAATCCTGGTTGGTGCAACTGGCTACAGGAGCCAGAAGAAAAGTTAATGATATGGTTAAGTCCTGCCTCATAGACATGAATGGACTAAATACCAGGGAAGATTTGAACATCTTACCCTTAGGTTCCTATGAATGTTTAATTGGGATGGATTGGTTGGACCCACATCATGCTCTATTGGATTGTAATAACAAAGAATTCACGTGCTTGGATGAAGAAGGGAACCAAAGGAAAGTGCGGGGAATTCCCAGGGCAATAACCATTAGAGAAATTTCAGCATCGCAGTTGAAGAAATGTTATAGAAGAGGATGTCAAATATTTCCATCTCATATGGAGAAGACACCTAAAGACAAGTTGCCAAATTTGGAGGATTATGTAGTCCTGAAAGAGTTTGAATATGTATTCAAGGAAGTACCAGGACTACCCCCAATGAGAGACATTGATTTCTCTATAGATTTGATGCCTAGAGCAACACCAGTATCAAAGACTCCTTACAGAATGAGTACACCAAAATTGAAGGAGTTGCAAATGCAGCTTTAAGAACTTTTGAAGAAGGGGTATATATGCCCAAGTGTATAACCTTAGGGTGCCCCAATATTGTTTGTGAAAAAAAAATATGGAACGTTAAGATTGTGCATTGACTTCAGAAAATTGAATAAAGTGACTGTTAAGAACAAATATCCTCTACCAAGGATTGATGACCTCTTTGATCAATGAAGGATGAAAGGATATTTTCAAAGATAGATCTCAGATCAAGATACCATTAGGTAAGAATTAAAGAAGAAGATATTAGCAAGACTGCCTTCAGGACAAGGTATGGTCATTATGAGTTCACAGTGGTACCATTTGGATTGTCAAATGCACCAGTTGTTTTCATGTGCTTAATGAATGGTGTTTTCCGAGAGTATTTGGACAAGTTTGTCATAGTATTTTTGGATGACATTCTTATATATTCCAATTCAAAGGAAGAGCATGAGCATCATTTGAGGATGGTGTTTCAAGTATTAAGGGAACATCAGTTGTCTGCCAAATTGAGCAAGTGCTCATTTTATCAGAAACAATTTCACTATTTGGAGCATATCAACTCAAAAGATGGGATAGCAATGGACCCTGAGAAGGTAGAATCCATTAGAGAATGGTTAGCACCAAAGAATGTGACAGAGGTCAAATCTTTCATGGGCCTTGCAGGTTACTACAGAATATTCATTGGAGGATTCTCAAAGATAGCGCACCCAATCACTTCCTTGCAAAGGAAAGGTATGAAGTTTCAGTGGACATCGGACTATGAAAGGAGTTTCCAACATTTGAAACAATTATTGACAAGTGATCTAATACTAAGGATTGCAGACCCAAATGAAGATTTCATTGTATGCATAGATGCATGTAATGAAGGGTTGGGTGGAGTCCTCAGTCAAAATGGATTCGTGATATTTTATGAGTCAAGGAAGTTGAAGGAGAATGAAAGAAACTATGCCACTCATGATTTGGAGTTGGCATCCATAGTGCATGCCCTGAGGAAATGGAGACACTACCTCATGGGAAAGAGGTTTGAGATAAGAACAGACCATAATGGTTTGAAATATTTATTTGATCAGCCAAATCTAAATGCTAGACAAAGTAGATGGTTAGAATTTCTAAGAAAATATAACTTTGATGCACTCAGCAGGAGGGTGCATGAACTACGTGCTACAACCATCAGCCTGTATCAGACTGATGTTAAAAGAAAAATTATGGAGGCTGCAAATACAGATCTGTAGTACAAAGAATTGATAGAAAAACTTCAACAAGGTAAGACACCACAAAAGATGGATATTTATAAGTTGGGAGTATATGGAATACTGTTGCACAAGAACAAAATTTTTATACCAAATGTCCGAGAATTGAAACGTATAATTTTGCATGAGATGCAGAATGCTCCTTATGCAGGGCACCCTGGATATCAGAAAAATGTAACAATGGTCAAGAGCCAATACTTTTGGCCAAGTATGAAGAGAGAAATTGTAGAATACATCGCTAGGTGTATGGAATGCCAGAAAGTTAAAACAGAGCATAGGCACCCAACAGGATTGTTGCAACCTTTGCCCATTCTTGAATGGAAGTGGGAAGTGGTGACAATGGATTTTATTATGGGATTTCCCAGAATAGGCAAGATATGTGATTCGATTATGGTAGTGGTGGAAAAGATTATAAAATCTACACATTTTATTCCACTAAAAACTACTCACAAAGCAACAAATGTTGTTGATATTTTCATGAAGGAAGTGGCACGATTGCACGAAATTCCTAAAATGATTGTGTCTGACAGAGACCCGAAATTCACCTCAAATTTTGGGAAAGGATTGTTCAGAGGATTTAGAATGAATCTAAACTTTAGTACAACTTACCATCCCGAGTCTGATGGACAGACAGAAAGAGTGAATAGAGTGATAGAAGATATGTTGAGAATGTATGTGATGGACAAACCATCGAAATGGGAAGACTACCTATACTTGGTAGAATTCACTTATAACAATGGGTATTAGGCATCATTGAAAATGAGCCCATTTGAAGCACTTTATGAGAGAAGATGCAATACTCCAGTAAGCTGGGATAATCCAGCTGATAGAATAGTAGTCGGGCCAGAATTGCTCAAGGAGATGGAGGACCAAATGTTAAAAATCAAGCAGAATTTGAAAACTGCTCAAGATAGACAGAAAAGTTATGCTGATAAAAACAGAATCCACAGAGAATTAAAAGTGGGTGATCATGTTTCCCTGAACGTGAAAGCTAACAGGATCTCCTTGAAGCTGGGAAGCTGCGCCAAGTTAGCAGCCATATTTTATGGACCATTTGAAATCCTAAAGAGGATTGGTCCAATTGCTTATATGATTGCATTGCCTGCATTTATGTATGTTCATAATGTCTTCCATGTATCATTGCTAAAGAAATATATACCCGATGCTAATCATGTTATTGATTGGAATTTTATTCAGGTGGAGCAAGAAGGAGCTTTCCAAGTGCATCTGGTGCGCATCTTGGATCGAAAAATCAAACAACTTTGGAATCGAGCCATAGGGTTTGTAAAGGTCCAATGGACCTGCTACAGACCTGAAGACGCTACTTGGGAGCATGAGGATGCAATGAGGGAAAAATACCCACATCTTTTTAAAGGATTTTGAGAATTTTGTTGTATATGGGTACATGATGCACTGAGGACAGTGCATAAATAAGGGGAGGGGATTGTAATATCTCTCGGTCGAACCCAAATGTAAATATAATCCAAGTATATTTAAGCTAGTGAGTTGTTTAGACATCATTTTTGTAATACACCTTTCATGGCATGGTGCGTGCATATACTGCGCAGTAAAGGGATGTAATGTGCACATTTCTGAATACCACGCACAATAACTAAGGTGTGTGCAACCTTAAATACAGAGGATACAATGCGTAGTAACTAAGTGCATGCAATATTAAGGTCAACAAACCTTTGTGTATATAAGATGCATTATAGGCTGGTGAGAGAGTATTATAAGATGAAATGCTTATGTCTTGGAATTAGGTCGGCACGCCTAGATGTTAAAGGATAGAGTGCCTACTTTGTACATGACTCATGACTAATATAAAATACATCACTGTGCGTAGACCGACCATGATAAAAGAGATGGGGGAATGAACTTCACTAGTTAGGGATAGGGAGGGCCAAAATTCAAGGGAATATTATATTGATATTTCCTAAAACATAAAGTATGGATAATTAGTTTATCCTAAGTTCTAAAGTTGGGGACAAGTGGAAAAAAGTAATTTCCGATATGACAAGTGTCAATTTGGGGACATGCATTCATATCGTGGAGAAACTTAGCTTAGGGGAGATTTTTAGGGGAGATACTTTACGAACAGGGGGGGAACTAGCAGGCTGAGCATCATTTTTGGGGACAAAGAGCTCACAGTGAATCCAAAAACACACTCAGTTATCCAATCAATGACTCCATGACCATTTCACTCATACATTTCGTTATCCTTGAGATGACAATTTCACCTTTTCGAAGCCTATTTCCCCATCTTTTTGGTTGGTATACCTAGTTAGCTTGGAGCGGGATTGAAGAAGCGGGTTTTCAGGCCCGTGAGCAGTTCTCTAAGCGAGAGAATTGTTGGGGATTGATTTTCGTAGGTGCTAAAATGTAGCTACAATGCTCTGAGACTTCTGGTCCGACTTGTTTCTGAAGCCCTGGAAGGGAAGTGGGGCAGCCGAGGGACTATTGAGTAGAGAAGGGGCACACTTCCTTGGGTGGGACAGGCATGTGGGGAATGAGGGGTTGTAGGCTGTTAGTTGAGTGAGCACCTGAGACAGAGTCTTTCCTATTGTCCATGAGCCTTAGCCTAGATAGGAATCCCTTTACCCTAGGTGGAGTTCAATCTTAGCTCGGGGGTGATTCACTGTTGAGAGTGATGAATAGTGTAGTCTATGACTGGGAGGTTCATGGACGGTCTATAAGCAGTTGGTGACAGTCTTTCTAAGATAAGTACCGATTGTATGATATATGGATATGTTGTTTTGTTATTTACATGCCTATATCACATATGTGACTATGATTTCTTGTGTGTTTATGGGTAATTTCCTATAAATGATGCATATCGGTAATTACTGTTATTTTAATATAAAATTCGTATGTTACAGAAAGTAATTGTTTGTTATGTTTAGATGTAAAGCTTTCAAGAGCATGTTGTATGTATATGTTTTAGTTGCATGCAGTCTAAAGAGTAAATTTAGGCGACATTGCTTAGTTGATTACTAGGTATGCTACTGTATGTTCCGCAGTATGGGAACAAAAGTGTTCCCTAGAGTAGCATGGCCCGGCCTGATGGATTTGAATGTTACCGACTGGCGTCAGAGCATGAGTGGTTTCTCTGGAGTGGCATACCTCGGCCTCAGGTTGGTCGGGGGGGATCGTTACACTATGACTATAGTAAAATGGGGAGACTACATTAAACCTACAACACATGGATCAGTAAGTTGGCAGAGCATTCAGTCTGCAAGCCAAGATTCAAAGACAACTTTTGAGAATTGGAAACAAGGAAGTTATGAAAACTTTTCAAGATGTTGTGCAACTATCAGAGAGACTAGGTGGATTGGAATGGAGATTAGAGAACACCTTGTTTATGATGACACTTTAGAATTATGCAACCTTGTTGTTGATTTGGAGGATAAGGTTGAGGTAGAGAAAATGATACTTGTAGTTGATATTGCATTAAAATCGTCTCCAGCTAGGTGGTGGGCGACACATAAGGGATATCTGATGTCTTGAGATGAGTTAAAACTTGATATGAAATACCACTTTATCCTTCCTTTGAAAATCAACAAGTTGAGTAAGGATTAGAAGTTGAAACATGAATTGTTAACTCTAGAATCCTATGATGGGTCCTCTGATCCAAAGGAGCATGTTGCGCATTGAATTAAGGTATGGGAAGTTATGCAACTTCCCTCTACTAGTGGAGATATCAATGCTTTGCCTATGCCATTGTTTTTGACCTTCATGAGGGCTTCCAACGATAAAATATAATAGAGAATCATTGTAGTTGAGCGCATAAATAAGGAGATCCAACAACACACACAACAACTACAAGATGGAGCCTTTGTCGTCGCTTATGTCGTAAAGTTTGAGCATGGATTGCATGTGCAAGATGAATCCAATGTTACAATTGTTTCAAACAATTTTTCTCAAGTATGGCCCTCTTTTCGACAGGTTGTCCCTGTTGGCAAAAGTTTAACAAGTAGAGTATGCTTGTCATTGATGGCAAGTACAACAGTGGAGATGGCAGGATAAGAAGGATAAAATCCCTTGGGGATTCGGATGTGAAAGCTCAGGAGGAACATCATTAAGGAAAATGAGCACAACAAAGCTCAAGATTCAAGAGTTTGTAGAGGAGAAGGAAGACAAAGATCCAGTGACCGTTGGATCCCATTCAAATTTCCCGAAAGGCTGATAGCCGTCAGATCTGCAGAAGCTGCGAGGGAGATAAGCCATCGGGAGATTAGAGCTCTCAAGATCGTGAGAATCGGGACATTGAAAGTCTCGATATCTCGACATAATCGGGACTATCCATTTGAAAGGACGCGTGGCAGCGATCGGGCGCCACCAGGAGAAGCTCGACAGGAGGCTTCATCGAAAAATTGGGAATCGGAGTTTCACGAGTCCCGTGAACAATTACAACAGAAACCCCGAAATCGCGATGAAAGAAATCCCGACTGAACCTGAACCGTCAGATCAACATGTGATCTAGACCGTCGATCCAATTCACGACAATAGACCACGTCAGCTAGGGACACGTGGAACAACCAGGGAATGACAGGTGTCAGGCAGATTCAACACTTCAGGCACATGTAAGTCATGAATCAGAGTAACACATGGCAGTATTTAACACGTGTCAAACCACGTGTGACGTCAGCATAGTATCGGGGATAGGGACTTTGAAATGACAAAGTCACTTGACATCAGGAATGTCGATTTCGCGATGAGTGATTTCGCGATTTAACCACAGCCACTGAATAAAGATCACATATGGACCGTTGACACAAGTCTTGAAACACCAAAGTGATCTATACTGTCCGTTAGTGGAGACACGTGGCAGAGATCGAGCAAGAGTCGGGATATTGGCCATCGGGAAATCAGAGTTCCTGAGGAAAAGAAAGTTAAGACATTGAAGTTCCCAAAATCCCGAGAGTTAATCTGAGCCATCCGTCTGAAGAAGGACACGTGTCACACGATCATCTGTATCAGAGATCCGAGACACCAGGCATTGGGACTTGCAGGTCTCGAAACCTCGGAAAGATTAGAGCCATCCATCTGGAAGGATGCATAGCAAAGGATTGAGCGTCGTCGACACTTTGTTCATTGGGAAATCAGAGATCCCAGTGACAAGGGATTTGTGCATTGTGAAATCGCGATCAGTGAAACCATGATCAGTGGGGAACAACTGTCAGCATAGCAGAGAAGGAGGACAATGCCATATTGGAGAACATCTGTCAGCGTAAAGGAGCGTCGGGATTTGGACGATCGGGAATCACACTGGTGTATGCATTGAGGCATCACAAACCCCGTAGCCCCGACGGGGTAAGGTTGTGGTCACGGTGTGACGGTCACATTGACCGAGAGCTAAGCTCAAGAAGGCTAGTGTATGAAAGTGCTGAAACCCGATTTAAAAGGCAAGAATAATAAAGATTATCCAACGGTGTGGATAAAGCTTGAATTGATCGCAGGGCTACTATTGCATGCAACAGTAAAAATACCAGAAACCACTGATGGTTTCAGCCAGAGGACTAGAAGACACTTGGGAAAACGACCAAAGAAGATGAAGAGTTACGATGAAGATCACATAGAGCACTCGAGAGGTGGAGAATATGGGCGCAGTTGGAGCATGCAGAGGAACGGAGAACATTGCATGCACAAAGTGCACAGAAGATATAAATACAGAGGACAGAGAAGAGAAGGGGGTTGTTGGTGCTGTTGCTATTGGAGGTTGTTGTGATTATTGCTTGTAAAGGTGATTCAGGTGTGAAGAAGGATCAGAGTACAGCAGTTGAATATCACAGAAGAGGAACTGTGCAGAGAATGGAGATGGCACACAGAGCATAAAAAGAAGAAGACCAGACAACGCAAGTGATATGTGTAGAAAGGCAGTGTGGAAGAAAGAGCAACGAGATGCAGCAGAACAGTGATAAGTCAGGTAAGCCACTGTTGATCATTATATCACTGTAATAAGTTTCAGAAGCAAAGATTTATATTTCAGGGTGGTTGGGAGGTGCTAGGGAGGACTGTTGTCCTCAGTGGTCCAAGTGGGTGCTTGAACACAGGGAGTTGGTGCTTCCTTCTAGTTGGTGCTAGAGAAACCAGGGAGTCGGTGCTTCCTTCTAGTTGGTGCTAGAGAAAACAAAGAGTTGGTGCTCTTAGCAAGTTGCAACTTGCAAAGATGAGGTTGTAGCCTCATTATGAGTTGGTGCTCATATGTATGATACTGTAAATAATGTAACCATTACTTATCATATAAAAGAAAAAGAGGTTTTTACCCTGCATGGGTTTCCTCGAAAAAATATTTGTCTCTGTGTTTCTCATATATGTGACTGATGCTGAATGTGCCTGTGTTTATTTCTCTGCATTATTGTGATCATCATTCTGTGTTTCTGCAAAGAGTTTTAAAAAGAAGCATAATTATTTAAGCTCAATAACAACTGATTCACCCCCCCCCCCTCTCAGTTGTCCAACAATTGGTATCAGAGTCGGCCCCTTTTATCTAAGGGTAGATCCTAGAGCTTAAACATGTCAATCCATGAAGGAAATTCAACCAATAAGGCCCCTTTGTTCAATGGAACAAACTTTACTTTCTGGAAAGTTAGAATGAGAACCTACATAATGGCTTTAGGTGCAGATTTCTGGGATGTGGTAGATACTGGTTATGTAAAGCCAATTGTGCTAGCTAATAAGGATGACAAACTAGAATTTATCTTCAATGCTAAGGCTATGAATGCTATCTTGAGTGGGTTTGGAGAAGCAGAATTTGTGAAAGTTATGCACCTAGGAACTGCCAAAGAAATGTGGGACAAACTCATCAACAGTTATGAAGGTAATGAGAAGGTAAAGGATGTAAAGCTTCAAACCTATAGAATATAGTTTGAACAGCTGAAGATGAAGGAAGATGAAACTGTTGGAAAATACTTTCTGAGAGTAGAAGAAATGGTAAATGCAATGAAGGCACTTGGTGAAACAATTGGGGAACCTTCTTTAGTTTAGAAAATGTTGAGATCTCTCCCAGATAGGTTCAACCCGAAGGTCTCTGCTATAGAAGAACTTAATGATCTGAAAACCTTGCAGTTTGACCAACTTCTCGGAACATTGGATGCATATGAAATGAGAATAGTTAAAGATAAACCCACCTCCAGAGAAGCATCATTTAAAGAAGACAAGAATGAGGATTCTGAGCCCGATGAAATTGAAGAAAAATTTGTAAAGAGATTGAAGAAGGGATCCGGAAAATACAAAGGTAAACTGCCCTTCAAATGTTTTAACTGTGGTAGGATAGGTCATTTTGCAAACAAATGTCCCCACAAAGGAAAGGATCAGACTTGTGATGATGAGGAGAAATACAAACACAAAAAT
>ML808668.1:12672-22727 GCA_009831015.1 Picea engelmannii | reverse complement strand
TCAAGTATATCAGTTCATTTGCAGTCGTTTTTCTGATGTTATCATTAGCAATGTTCAGTACATGGATGATAGTGGCTTCAGTGAAATGTAACAGGATTGCAATGACTAACAATGTACTTTCAGTTGTCATAATTGTATTACAGTTGGTCTTGATGAGACAGGTGCACAGGACAGAGTTCAGAGACAGAGGACAAGCCGGGTGGCCTATCCTGAGCTTGTTAACTGGTCAGTAACCTTTTGGGGACCAAAAGGTCTTTTTGTGGGGAGGTGTGATCCGAAATCGGATCCAGAAGACTGATAGGGCTTGAAAAATGCTCAAAAATGAAAGTGCTCGGAATGCGACGAAACCTATGCCATTGCGTCCGTCTCTTCTTCCTGATTCCGGCGGTATATTTACTTCATCAAACGGAGTCCGTATGGAGAAGATATCGCGTTCTATCTGAAAAGTCAAACAGGTAAAAAAGGGGATGACTGTACAGTCCGTACAGTCCACGTGGCATGTACGTACATCACACGTGGCATGTCCGTACAGCTGACGTGGGCCAACCAGGAGGCAACATGTGGCAGACCGTATGGAGGACACATGGCATCACCAGGACGCGACACGTGTCATACGGATTTGGCACATTTGACGTACGATCGGACCAATGTTGAGGTGACACGTGTCACCACTCACAGGGTGACACGTGGCAGGATGACGTCAGCATGATGACGTGGCAGCTGACGCGACGAGTGACTGGGCAGTACGACAGAGACACGTGGAAACACGTTAGAGAGACAGGTGGCGTACGATGGGCTGATGTGGCACACACGTGGGCCAATGACAGGCCGACACGTGGCACGTTCCGATTGGTGGGTAAGGGTGCCACGTGGCCCAGTCAAGGGCTGCCACGTGGCACCCCATCATTGGTCGTCGGTTTATTGTTATGAAATTTTGGTTGGCATGCACGGGGGTCGAACCGGTGACCTCCGCTCCGGTTGTGGACTGACCAAGTCGGGCTAACCGCTCAGGCTATGGTTAGTTCTTGTTTTATAATCGACCAAAATATAATTTGAATTAAACCAATGTTTAAAGCCGCGGGAAAAAGGGTTGGGGCTTATCCCCAGCCCTCGACATATATCATATGACTGTGTAATGGAACCGACGACGCAGGATTGTTAATGTTATACGAGGTATTGGATGGGGATAAGCCCCCGGATTCCAGTCGGGCTCCATATGACCCGGAACCAACCACAAAACGCACGGGGTTTGTTAACATTGTTAGCCCGTGGCCTTATGGTGCGCCACGAGACCAGGACCAAGAGCCATTTGGATTGGGCCAACGCTGTGCGCGTGGCCATATGGCATGGCATATGACCAAGAAAAGGGGGCCGCGCCCTGCCTTTGGGGGCCTAGCACCCGATTTATTGCCAAAGTGGGTTTTTACATAACAAAATTGGTTTTTATTAATAACCATGCCTATTTTTAATGGATTTTCTCCATTTTTGGGGGATATTGGGCATTTTTGGAGGCCAGATTCTTTGAGGAAGTTGGGGATGTGAAACCAACTCCTTTGCTATATAAACTAGACCTATTTGAGGCCAATGGACAGTCATTCAGAGCAGAGTTATGCTGAAGGAAAGCCAAGCCAAAGTCAGTTTGTTGCAGGGAAGCCTTTGAGGTGGAAACGCTGTCGGATCGTTTCTGGGAGCTTGGAGCATCAGTTTTGCATGCCGTTTCTTTCATTGGGTTCTAGAGATCTGGGAGAACAAGACCAGATCAGTCTTGTAGCCTTTTGGCATTGCTGAGATGTAATTGGGAGCATTTGAGCAGAAATAAAGAAGCCTCCCCCCACAGGAAAAAGGCCCGGAGACGTAGGCAAACATTGTGCCGAACTCCGTTATCAACCTGCGTTCTTATGGTTTGCTGTTCATTATTCTTTTCAGATCTGAATATGTGTTTTGAATGTCATAATCCTCTTCTTTCCTCATTCTTTCATTAAATTCTCAAATGGTTAAATTATTCATTCAAGTTTAAAACTCAACCATAATCATTCAAAAGATCCTACGGATCACCAATAATGGTGGGAAATAAAGCCGAAAGAGGTCCACGTTGAACATTGGGTGTAGGCCAAGGAAAAGAGGAATGTTGAGCTCAAAATCATTATCCCCCACAAGATTGGTGATGGTGTATGTCCCATAGCGGAGTGGGCAAAGCTTCCGATGGGGTCCTGTAAGGCGTTCTTTTTGCAAGTGCAACCAAACTTTGTCACCCACCTGAAACTTATGTGGCACCCGATGTTTATCATGGAGCTGCTTATACTTGTCATTGGATTTATGTAGGATATCATGAACCTGCTGGCGGATGTGTTGGATCCTCTCAATGAACCGGGTGGCTTTGTCATCTTCAGTTAGAGTAGGAGATGAGTCAGCCGAGGTGACTGCAAGGGGAAGTGCAACATCTATGGGACCTAATGGTTGGAATCCAAACCCCACCTAAAAGGGGTTGTGGCCGGTTGAGATATGAAGGGCTCAGACATAGGGAAGACTCTCATCCCATGTGTGAGGGTGCTTGGAATTATACATGCGCAGGATATGCACGATCATTCAATTTATGACCTTGGTTTGTCCATTTGTCTGGGGGTGGAAGGTTGTGTATTTGGTGAGCTTGGTGTCCAGCAATGATGAGAGGCTCGACCAGAATGTGATGAGAAATAAACTATCCCGATCTGAGACAATGGTTTGTGGGATCCCAAAATGTACCCAGACGCGTTCAAATAAGAGCTTGGCAGTGGCTTCTACTGTGATGTTCTTCTTGCAGGCAACCATAATCGCCATCTTAGAAAAGCAATCAACAACTGCAAAAACATAGTCATTTCCCCGCTTGGTGGACAGAGGGCTCGACATGTAGTCCATTGAGATGGATTTCCATGGCTTTTTAGGAGTAGGAATAGGGGTGTAGAGTCCCTATTTCTTAGTGGTCGGTTTGGCAATATCGCAGGCAATGCAGGACTTGATATACTTGCTGACCTTATGTCGAAGTTTCGACCAGTAGAAATGTTTTTGTAACATCACCACTATCTTTTTGATGCCGAAGTATCATGCCACTTGACTGTAGTGGGATTCCCATATCAGTTTCGCTCACTCACTTGATGGAACATAGATATGGCCCAAATGACACAACAACCCATCCTGAAGATGGAAATTAATGAAAACTACGTTTGCAGCCAAAATTTGGTAGGTGGTGGCGAAGTCCGATTCTGTCTCATAGAGTTGGGGCCATCTAGAGCTCTCATGGCCGCAAGAGTCTAAAACCATGGCAAGTGTCGCGACTGGTGGTCTACTAAGGCAATCAACGACGCAGTTGGTTCTTCCTATTTTATACTTGATGTTGAGGTGGAATTGTTGTAAGTATGTGGACCACTTTTGATGGAAATAATTCTGTAATTTGCCTTGTGTCTGCATGAATTGCAGTGGCTTATGATCAGTGTGGATGACTATCTCCCTCCCAAGAATGTAATGTCTCCACTGGCAGCAGGCTTTCACAATGGAGTACATTTCTTTGTCATAAGTAGGGTACTTACAGACAACATCTGATAGTGTCTCACTATGATAGGCCATGGGGTGGCCGTGTTGAATGAGACTGGCGCCCACAATTAGTATGAAGCATCTGTCTTGATCTTAAAGGGTTGCTACAGGTCTGGTAGTTAAAGTACTGGGGTTGAGCACAGATGCTGCTTCAAATCATCTAACACTTTTTGTTGGGACCGAACCCACGCAAATTTTTCCTTACCACCACCCCTGGTTATTTGGCTGAGGGCCCATGCAATATGGGAGAATCCCAACATGAACCTGTGGTAGAAATTGACAAGGCCCAAGAAGCTTCGAAGCTCAGTGAGTTTGGTTAGGGCTGACCAGTCATGGATGACTTGGATCTTGGCTGGATCCACATGTATGCCATGCTGATCAATAATGTAGCCCAGGTAATGGACCCTGTCCATGCCGAAGGAGCATTTTTCCAAGTTGGCGTATAGCTTGTGCTACCGCAAGGTGTGTAGAACCTGCTGAATATGCTGCAAGTGTTCTTCCCAAGACTTGTTGTAGATGAGAATGTCATCCAAATACACCACTACAAAATTATTGGTGAATGGTCACAAGATATCGTCGATCATCCTCATGAAAGTGGTTGGATAATTTGTCAAACCAAAGGACATGACCAACCATTCAAAAAGGCCTTCCTTTTACTTGAAGGTGGTCTTCCATACATCTGTCTGTTCTATCAGGACCTGGTGGTAGCCAGACTTCAGATCAATCTTACTGAAGTATTTGGCCCCCGTGAGTTGATCAAGGAGGTTGTCGATTCATGTAATTGGGTACCGGTTTCTGACTGTGATTTTATTCAGGGCCCAGTAATCAATGTAGAGTCGTCATGTTCCATATTTCTTCTGTACCAGCACGATTGGGCTCCCGCAAGGTGATGAGCTGGGACGAATGTGCCCCTTGTGGAGAATTTCTTGGATCTGTTGCTTGATATGCTCATTCTCTAACATAGAGCGGTGATAGACTGGCCCGTTGGGAAGCGGTGCGCCAGGGGTCAGATCGATGGGGTGCTTGACCTGACAATGCAGAGGTACCCTGGTAGGTTAGGAGAAGATATCTGAGTATTCTTCGACGACCTTATATACTTTCTTCTACTGTGTGGAGAGGTCGGTCATAGAGACCTTGGATGTGGCTATGATATTTCGCTCATTCCGAGAGTGAATCATGAAGAAGACAAACTTCCCTGTCTGAGAGATGACCTTCCTGCATTGCTTGGGAGAGATCAAGGAAATAGCACTAGGTGGGACTACCTTGGGTTTCCTGTACAATTTAATGTTCAAAGTAATAATAGCACTACGAGGCCTAGACTCATATATAACATGACGTTTTCATAAATAAGGTTGGTCCAAAAGAACATTACAAACTTTGAGAGGAGAAACATCAAGCAATACCTCATCTTTGAAGGGCTTGATGTCGTACGGGAGTCGACACTATTGGATGACGTGGAGATCGCTTCCTTGGCAGAGCCATCCAATGGTGTAGGGTTGTGGGTGCGGCATTGTCGGCAGGGAAAACCGCTTGACAACATCTACTGATATGAGATTCTTCTTGCTAACGTTATCAACGATGAAGTGCAGCGGGGTGCCTTTTACCCATATCTGTGAATGGAAGAGGAACTCTCCTTATTCTTCCTCATCTGGTTCACCAGGTTGGAGCTTGGTGGTAGCAACGGTGGCACTAGATTTTGCATCAATGATCCATCTTCCCCTTTCTGGTTTTGACTCAAAGTCATAACCCACATCTGATTCATAGGATTTCACTTCGGCCACTAGCGACTACCTTGAGCGACAGTTAGTAGTGTTATGCCAAGGGCTCTTATGGAAGTTGCACCACTTCACGGTATCTTTATTTGTATTTCTGGTGTCCCTCTTTTCTTGTAGCTTGGACTGGTTGTCCTGATCCTTTCCATCTTTGTTCTGTCCTTTGTTCTGTGGGTTGGGGCTGCCCTTTCCTGTCTTTTGTTGTGAGGGGTTCCCAGGCCCAAATTGTCGTGTCTTTTGTTTGGGCTTCTGCTCGATTTTGACGACATATTGGTAGGTCACGCCAAAGGATGAGATGTCTGGAAATTACATTTTGGTCTGGATGTCTCTATGAAAATCACCACGATATTTGAGCTTTAGATGTCACTCTAAATCTTTGATACCCAACTTGGTGCACAAGGTATGGAAGATATTTGTGAACTCTGACACTGCTTGGTCTCTTTCTTGCCGCAGTGTGGTCCATTTGGTATACAAGTCGTCATAACTTCCAACAGGGTAGTATTGTTCCTTAATAACATCCCTGGAGGATTCCCAAGTGGTCGTGACTATAAATAACGAGGGTTCCTTTGTTTCCTTTTGCTCACAAAGAATTTCCCACCAATCTTTGACATGGGGAATGTAGTGTCCCCAAGGCCGAGCCCCGTTACAGATCATGTTTTATGCAAAGAATTGTAATGTGTTCTATAGGTTGGTGAGACAAGTTTTGTATAAGTTGTAGTCTTATGTGTTTTGTTAGGCCAGGGAGCCTAAGTGTTGAAGGCTAGGAGCCTGCTAATGTACTTGTATGTATGTAGATCAATTAATATAATATAAACACCGCCAGTGCAGACCGACCACGATGAATGAGTGAAGGGGGAATGAGCGTCCACAGAGTGGGCAAGGAATTAGGGGCTGGAAGGTGGGAAAGGGGCTGAGTATTGAGTCTAGGAGCTAAGCCTGGGAAATAATATTTTAATATTATTTCCAAAAAGAGCCATGTGCATATTATTTTATCTTAAGTCCTTTTGGAAGGACATGTGATTTCCCAAGTGGTGGGAGGAAGGTGTACGGATGGAATGCATGCAGTTCCCAGGGTGACAAGTGTCAACCCTGGTGCATGCAAATAAAACCGATGAAGAAATCCGTGAAGGGGTTGGCATCCATTTGACCTGACTGCCTGAGCAAGAGCCATGTAAGCGAGTCTGCAAGAGACCTGTGTGTAATCCTGTTACAGAAAAGGAAAGCCGTAAAGCCTGTGAGAGACTCCTCCAGGTGAGAGAGTGCGCAGAGGGAGAAGATAACTCCTGGAAGGAACCCTGTAGCTGCCATAGAGCCCGAAGACTTCCAGTCTGGTCTGTTCCTGTAACCCAAGGTAAGGGAGACTGGCAGCCGAAGGACTGTCTAGGTGACAGAGAAGGTGCACTCTCGTGGGATGGAACAGGAATGTGGGGAATGAGGGTCTGTGGGCAGTGAGCGTGGGAGATTCCTGGGAGAGATTTCTTCCTGGTGGTTGTGTATGACTGACTTCCCTGTAACCTCAACCTAGCCTAGGATTCCTTGCCTTGGGGTGGAGCTCGGTCCCAGCTCGGGGGTGACCTACTGTTGAGCTGATGAACAGTGTGGTCTAAGGCTGGGAGGTTTGTGGAAGGCCTGCACTTGGTTGGTGAATTCTACAGCTATTAAAAGATAAGTATCTGAATTGTGTTTTATCACATTTGGCATGACTGAGCTGTTTATGTATCATGTTTCTGCTGTGTAAATGAATTACTGTTGAATTCTATGGTTTGTTTAATTATAACAACAACTTATATATTTTATTCTGAGATTTAAGTGTGTTTAATTGTGTTAAATGCATGTGCTTATAATGTTTGTACGACTTATGTAAAAATCCATGTATAGAATGGTAACTGAGAGGTTTGGAAACCTCGGTAGTGAAAAAGGTACACTACAGGGAACGACTTTGAGGAGAGAAAAAGTAATCTTTTCTATATTCAAAAAGTTATGGACAGAAAAATACCCTTCTAGTAGATTTAACCACTTGTCTACACCCTCTACGTCTATCTGACCTTCAAATATAGGAATACTGAAGTTTATTTGTAACTTGAAGGGGGCGACACCTCCACTCAAAGAAGATGTGTCACTTGTTGGTAGCCACTGAAGGATTTGCGCGAAATTATCCATCGTCTCGTTCCTCTGTTGCATGAGGGCTTCCTCAAGCAACATTTTGAATGGATCTCCTGTTCCATCATCTTTCTTTTCTCCTGCCATGAGAGGTCTCTTGGGCGTCCGATAGATTTGGTCCTCAAGAGAAACAAGCTTGAGACCCAATTCTTTGTACTCTGACCTCGTTGGGGACATGCATTAAGACGACAAGGAGCATAACGCTCTGATACCACTGATCCATATTTTATGAGCAAAATGAAATGACTATAGATTATTAAGATATTCTTAACACATAATAATAGAGATATAGTAAAATTAGTTTTCTATTCAATAAGGAAATAAGCTGAAACTGTAAAATGCAGTGGAAAACAAGCTTGCTGGAATGGTGGCGGCTTATCTCCGAGGAGAGATGTGATGGCTGCGCTCATTCGATTTTTGTTTCTAGTATTTTTTTTGTTCTTCATTTGTTATCAAGCTATCACCTTTGTTGTTTTTGAGTCTGGTGTGATAAGATATTGTAATGGATCTTGTGGGAACAACTGTACTTGCACAGTAGCGATAGAGTATGTAGTGGGTATTGGAACATGAAGTGTGATGTATAAACTACTATAATAAGGATGTACTAATGGGATCATGGATTTTGAGATATTGATAATATAAGAGATCGGTCAGACCCTAAAATTTTGGTAATGATGTGTATGAATCTATAGTTTCTTCATTGCGCAATTAAGTTTGTACTATGTAATTGGTATTTAACCACTATCTATGATGTATGGACTTCTTTATGTGCTAGGAAACCTGGTTAATCTGATGTTTATGTTGACTTAGACAATTGGTAACATAATTCTTTATATGTTAAAGTAGGAATCTACATTGGGTTATGCCAGATCCGATGATGCATCCTCTTTGATTCACTTAATCTCACACAAGTCTTGGTTGCACTTTGGGTGAGACCTATTTCCCTTGCAGAAGGTTGAATATGTCAGCGCTGCTAGACTATAATGATAACTTTGTTGGTAACCTCCGAGAACCCTGGTCTCCAATTTTGCGCCAACAAATTTATAGAAGCATCAAATCCTCACTTCTTTATTCTCCAAAATGATCGTTCTCATTTTTCTAATTCTATGCATCTTTATCTATCACACTCTTTCACTTTCTTCTTCTTGTTTCTAACAACATTGACATAAGTCTGAGAATACTTTGCAAATATTTTGAGAATTCCCCATAGCTATATTTCCCCCTTCCTCATCTCAAGCCCAAGATCAAGGAGACGTATCATTTGTAGCATTAATGTTGGGAACAACATTTTTGAATTTGGGTGGGATTCTTATGAAATCTAGGGAGAAGGTAACATATTTTTATTATATTCAAACTTATGTATTAGGGATTATGCTCCAACTTCCCACTTTTTCATGCATTTTTGCATGGTTTGAGAAATAAAGTGAAGAATCAATGTCCTCAATGAAAATAACATACTTGGTGGTCTTGATGAGTAATTTCTTTTAATTTCATATTTCTATGGATCTTGGGAAGATCCAAATCATAAACATCTTAGCCTAAATATTAGGAAATGGATTCAATCGTGCTACATGTCATGTTCCTAGAGACCTATAAAGCAAGTAGGGTCTCTTCATTGCTTTTATAGTATTTTGATAGAATTATCACTCTTCAACAAAGGCCTCGAGATCTCCAACAATTTATTATTTTCTAATGAGATCTAGAATGAACATAACTCCTATGGTTAAGCATGATTGAGGTATGCTCAAAATATCAGTATAAGATGTAGTACTACTTTAAGTCTTATATTGATGGGGTATGCTCAAAATATCACTATATAGATTACATCATCTCTTAGATGGGTGTACACAAAAATGTTTGATTATGTAATTGTGTCTAAAGTTTTATATTTTCATTTTTAACAATTTGACATTCCTAGAAAAAATAAATTATTATTATTATTATCAATGTATATATACCCCATCAACAAATTACATTTGAAATAACAAAATGTGCTTATTATTAAAAATTCCAACTTATCTATTTGGTTGTTCTTTAAATTTTTATAGTTTAAATAATTGGAAGAACAATATTTTTTTTAGACTATATTTTTTTTTAAGTGTGTACTTAGTTGTCATAAATATTTCAATGTCCAATTTAAAAAAATTACAAACAAAAAAATATTTCAATGTCCACTTTAAGTCAAATATTTTTATATCAACTTTAGTTGGAAAGCATCTTTAATATTACTAATAAAAAAATATTTGAATGTCCACTTTAAGTCAAATATTTTTATATCAACTTTAGGTGGAAAACACCTTTAATATTACTAATAAAAAAATATTTGAATGTCTACTTTAAGTCAAATAATTTTATATCAACTTTAGTTGGAAAACAACTTTAATATTACTAATTAAAAGAATATTTCAATATGTAATTTATGTCAAATATTTTTATATCAATTTTAGGTGGAAAGCACCTTTCGTCAAATATTTTATCAATTTTAGATGGAAAGCACCTTTCAACAAAATAATACATTTTTCACTTTGAAATATATATATATATATATATATATAA
>ML808667.1:152891-164779 GCA_009831015.1 Picea engelmannii | reverse complement strand
TATTTTGAGCGATAGTTTATCTCTTTTTTGGTCTCGTTAGACTACTTTATGAAAAAGGAACTAAGAGAGTTCTCTTTTAAGTGTTTTTCCAAACTCTATAATCCCGAAAAACCTTCGAGTTTTCTGTCTTTGGACTCGTTAAAACACACATCGACAGGCCCATATGGGACTGATCCCTTACTTCTTCTGGTTCATTAAATAAAGGAAGATGAACTTACCGAAGGTGATTTCTATCGAGCATGTGTTATCCTCCTCGAGCTCATTAAATCAAAAATAGGTACTCGTCTATCTGGATGGGGGAAAAAATTGAAAGGAGCAAGCCAAGCAGTCTCTTGAGAACATTATCCAGCAATTCTTAGAGTCGCCCTTGAACATGAAAATTTGTCATTTACATGCATCATAATCCGTTGAACCTTTGCACTGAGCCAATCCTTTGAGTTCCTTTCACTCCTTTGGGTCACCCAACGCAAGTCACAGTATCCACCGCATATTTTTGGTCCATGTCATGTTTTGTTGTTGTGCCTCAGTGTTCAAGGGAAGTATCCGCCTCGAGAGTCAACCATCCCAAATATCTTGCCTCAAAACCTATGTCAGTCCATGTCCGTGTGATCTACCAATTACACCTCTATGGTCATTTCGTGTCGTTGATGGGGGATACATCAAGGCCCTCCCTCGACGAGTCTATTCCTGTTGAATTCAACACATTATCTGGGAATCAGGCTCAAAAACCAGTTAGTACTTTGGGACCTGCATGCCTCAATGGCAGGCCTCCTCACATTTGACAGTAGGTTTACATCATTGACCTCTGATTGGATGATTCCATGGATGTTCGACTCCAGCTCATCCATTCACATTCATTGGAATGTACTAGGGTACCTTGGGAATCATTGACATTAATGGTGATCCCCCTCGCACTTGTTAACGATTCACACCATTGACCGGTAATCAAGTGGTTTCTACCATGTTCGACATCAATACATCTATTCACATGGTTAGATTCGTACCATATTGGGATTGGTAAGAAGACCCTAGGTTGAGTGATCACTTTGATATATGCTTTCCCCAGGTTGTGAAGGAGTTTCTATTGGACAAATAACACATATATTGTTACATAGATCCACTTTGTATTGGTCGTGGCTATGTCTTGTCATCTCGTAGATCCATTGTGTATTCTTCGTGGCTACAATCAGTCCAAGTCATCAGAGTATAGATCCACATTGTATCTTCGGTGGCTATACCTTCTTATCAATACAATTATGGATCCGTAGTGTATTTTATGGCGGCCATATCTTGAAAGTCTTGATCACCCAAGCATAGGTATGCCTGCCTTGGGTTTTGAAATATGTCATGATATTTGTTGGATGTTTGTGTGTAGCTTCTGTCACGTTCTCTGAGTCTATACCCTTGTTAGAACATCTACAAATCATTTCAGTTATCAGTTTGCATCTTCTAACTTCATACTTTGGGGGGAAATTTGTTACACCTCAATATTGCTCACTTCGATAAGTGTCGTAAGTGTCGCATGTTCCTTACAGCTTTCGCAAGTGTCACAAGTTGTTCACAAGTGTTGCAAATGTTGTTCAATCATACTGCCATAATAATGACACTAAGGAGGCACTTAAGACATATCATACACTTGATTTGGAGGAGGGAAAATGATTAACTAAAGTCCAGGAACTTTTATCACCTGAGAAGAGCTCTTAAACAAAGGTTTTGAAGGTGAGCGCTCCCCTACATCAGCCTTAGGAGAACTGGCGCTCCCCTATAAGGTCTCAGGGAGCGTTATAACGCCCATCTTCCCCTCTGAAGGAGCATTATCCATCCTTGGAGCGCTGGTGCCCCCCTCAAGATGCCTAGGGAGCGCTATAGCGCTCTGATGCCCCTTTTGAGGGAGCACTACCTATTCTGGGTAGTAGTTAAGTTGTTGAGATGAATGGGGGAAGGATCCTTTCATTCTTGGAAGGTAGTTGGATTCAAATCCCTAGTCCAACCATGATCTTAGGGCAAGTCCTCAACTGAAGGAGGCAAATCCTCAACTTCCCCAAGGATATCTCAAGTGGTTGAAGCCTCTCCAAAGCTATATAAGCAAGCTTTCTAATGATGAAAGGGGACTGGAAATGGAGAATCACACCAAACTTATGATCTCATAAGTGGTGTTGGAACAAGGGAAGAATTGCTAGCATGAAACCTATGATCTCATAGGAAACACACAGTCAACCAAAGGAGAGTGATCAGTGAAGTTGCTACCATCCAGGTTGTGGATCTTTCGAGCAAGGGTTAGACGAAGGGGACTTGATGATGTTGTCGCATTCGCATCTACGATTGTAAGTATTGTTGTCGTTATTCTCATTAATATGACACGCTTGGCATGTTTCTTTCTAGTTTGTGTCTGATCTTACACGAACTTATCATTGATATATAGATCTATTTTCAAGCTAATATCAGTAGAGTAGGAAGCGGTCGTACTTTGTTTGTCTACAGGACTCAGCGAGGAGCGAGAGTTTGGAGCTCGATTTGGAGCATGCAGGGACAAACGTCGATAAAGAGGTACTACTACTTTCCTTCCTTCTCATGTGTTAGCTTGTATATATTTGAAAGGAAGTCAGTGTCCACGTTAAGCACTTTCTGTCTTAGAGTTAGGGTCTAGCTCTTTGAGGCAATCTACCTGTCCGCAGGGAGATTTTCCTACAACACATACATCACAATTCACATGTATACAATAATGAATACATGATATCTATATATACGTATTCACACTTGCACATGAGGCCCCTTTACTATTAGGCCGGCCTTATTACATATATGTTTACACATTACATGTACATTTATCCCGATATATGCCCCTCTTGGGGTCATATCATATAAATTTAACCCTATATATGGCCCCCTTGGGTCATAACATAGTACCCTCCTTCAAAAATATTTTTCCTCAAAGATTTGATATGCCCCCTTGGATCATAACAAGGTGCGGGATTACTGACCATCCAATTTTTCTTTTTATTATGTCTTCAAACCCACAATATCACATTCGACATAATGCACCTCCTAGTTTCACAACCCAAAAAATTACCCTTTTCTTGTACTTATCCATTTTTCTTACTTGTAATGCGAGACATTTTCATTTTCTCCTTCATCATCCATGCATTCCCACTAACCCACAATCCTACATTTGCAAAAATGTACCTCCCATTTCCGTGGCCAACAAAACTCCCTCCTCCCATACTTAGTCGAAATTATTTTTTTGATACGGGAGTCCTTACCTTTATTCATGTCTTTGGTACCTCATGTCTACAAATCCAGAAATTTGTAGTCCTGCATACTACATAATGCACTTTCCAATCCTTATTATGCATCCCCATACTTACCACTTTTCATCCGCTACAAAATCACATCACCACTTTCCATCACATTTATTTTCCCTACCACATCAGTAGCCATTTGTGAAAACATAATGTCATTCTTAATTTGGTGAAGATCCCATAAACTTGGTAATAAATTCAAAAACCTTGTTGTACATCCCGATAACCTTGAAATAAGAGTTACGATGATTAAACCATTAGGTTTATACATGGTGAATTAAATAGGGACTTATATTCCAAACTATAAATATCAAAAGTAGCACCACCTAGTGTCATAGCTAAAAGCAGTGAAATAATGTCAAGATAGAAAAAGGAGTTGCATTGCAGGGATACACTAAACACACTTGGGCATTAGAATCAAGAGTTTCAATGGACACAGGAATACAAATGCTACAAGGCTCTTTCTCTAGATGAGAAAAAGGCGAACCTGGTTTGGACTTCACGCATAGCCCTAGCTAGTTGTGTTCCAAAAGTAACATATTTTAGAGAGCTTTTTCAATGTCTGCAAATAAATTCAACTCAAAGAAAAGAATAATTCAACTTCAAGGACAACAACCCATTTCTTTATCTCCTTCATTATTTTCTAGAAAACGACTTCGTACATCCACTATGTAGTTTAAAGGAAAAGAGGCTAATGAATTCCTGAAACAACAGAAAGGAGGAGAATTGTTTCTTATCAATTATTTGTTTGACTCAGGCAGTAACCCTAGTGTTTCTAAGATTGAGGTAAAATCCTTGAAATACCCATACAGGTAATTTTCCTATTTATTTTCTTATATTGTTTGTCTGAAATCTACTACATTTGTACCAAGAAATATTATTCATGCCCTTCACTTTTCTTTACATGAAAACACCATTATAGGTTGTGGTCACATTATTTATATTAAATTTTCATTTCAATTAAGTAATTAAAAAAAGACCCAGAAATTTTATATGACATCTTACCTCATTTTCTCCATTGCTTACTATCATGTATTTGAGGACTTTCCAAGGTCAAGGAACATTTATTTCAATATGGAATCAGTTTATGCATGGTATTCATTCTTGTATAGACACAAATCTTAGTCCAACGTTTACCCGGTTCACACTATTTCATTTCAAAGTTCAAAAAATTGGTTTTTGGTCCTAGTATGTCGAGATTGTCTCTTGAATCCTCCACCTTTCTCATAGAGAAAGGAGTTTTAAATACTACTGAGGATTTTAGCATTATCAGTTTATATGGGGTGAAGAAAAACCTTCCCTTCTCCCATTTTATGTAACATATAAGCATTTTGTTGAGGAAGTATGTAGGAAGTATAAAACCTAGGCCTACTTCTTCAATGAGAAGAGAAAAAGTAGCTCATACCCCTACCTTGGAAAGTTGGAGAAATCAATGTAAATCACATAACCCATTTGGATGAACTTGCAGTTCGTCTTGAAATTTTGGCTTAAAAGAAGTTGAACTTGTTGAGGGTTTTGACCCGAATGATATGTTCATTGCACACATGGAAACAATTGGTTATTCTTCATATTTCACTAAAATTGAGAAGTTCAAAGAAGGAGCTAGAGATCATTTAGATATACCTGAGACTACAATCAACCAAGATTTAAATCACATGGAAGAATTTATTACTACCAATGAAGGTTACTGAAAGCATGGAAACGAAGTAGTAGATAGAAGAATAGGACAAATGGTATTGATATGAGAAAAAAATCATATAGAAGTTCAAATGACAACAGCGATAAGGACCCACCCAAGAAAAATCTTGAGAAATATCATATCGTTTATACCTCTATCAAGAGAAAAATAAATACACAGGAAACAGGGTTAAGCATACATGAAACCCAATAAGGCCCACAAGCAATGGATGTCAAAAATCTTATTGAAGAACCTAGTTGGTCTAAGTAAAGATTGTTGGAAACCTGAGAAGTTGTTGAATCTATAGTCACCCAAGAACTAGAGACTTTCGAAGATGAACTTGTAACCTTGCACCACATGTCATACAATTGAGCATCCAAAAAATCATTTCTTGAAAAAGTTGATACAAAAAATAAAAGGTCATAAGAGAAATGGAAGTCAATAATTGATTTCGCTAGAGTTGCACCATCAAAAATTGCACAATTCCACGATGCAACCAGATAATCCTTGAAGCAATATGTTGATACTATGGAAAATGAAAATTTAGAATCGAAACAAAAAAATAAAATAATTAGAAGAATATTTAATGCTAGGGCCTTTATGTTGTGGGTGGGAATCCCTCCTATGGACTTAGCATTTAAGGGCTCTAATCATGCATGATGAAAATGACCATTTTAAAGTATTTTACTCTTTCCTATTCTCCCAACACAAAATCCCACATTCATGCAATACAAAGGTGTACAAAAGATTCGGTAACTCTACCTTAAGTCCTTCGTTTGATGTTGATCCCTTTGCTTTCACTCGTTCTTTGATTACAAGCCTCCTCCCAAAGTTGACCTGCATTCACACATGAACAAACAAAAAGTTGAAAACATGCATTTCATATACTAATTGTTGGGTTAGTTGTGACAATATCATAAAAAAAATATTCAACTTGAACACATGATATGGCGGGACGGGAAAAGTATTCCTTTTTGTATTAATCTTCACAAGAGTAAACTTACAATATGTGGTCGGCACTACTCCTCGAAACTGGTCATGGGATCCTCTTCAACTATCCTCCAACTTCTTTTCTCTATAATTCTCTTTGCACAAGGATGGATAAAGGTTGGGACAAAGGGGAATTCTCAATTGGGTAGATTTTCTTTACTATGATTTTCCTCCTTTCAAATGGGACCCTTACCCCTTCTTTTATAGGCTAGAAGGAGCTAGGTATTTGGTCGAATGACCGGCCATGCATGGCCGAAAGGTTTAGTTAACCTACCAAAAACTATGTGTTTTGTCAACAAATTTCCATTTTTCATGCTTTTGTAGGTACACACGGGCTATAGTGGGTCAACTAGAGTGTACACACATTTTGTAGTGGAGAAGGGTGTGTGGGCCTTTAAAAAGGGTGTTTTTAAGAAGAGTTGTTCAGTACTAGTTTGGCAAAGAAGGAATATGAGATGGCCTAATGTCAGGTAAGTATGTCTGGTGCAAATTAGGGTTATAAAATATGTCCCCTAATGTGTGAGGTCAGAAGAGCATTTGATGGTCAAAATACATTATCAATCTTTATGAACGTACCAAACCGGTGAGCCTAGGGACCAGAATTCAGGAGGTGCCATCTGCAAAATAATAATTTTCTCACCGAGGCGGGAATACCCATGCTCGAAATGAAATAAAATCATGGATACCAATCAAATACATTGTACATCCATGTCATATAACTATATAAAGTGTAGCTGCGAGAAATACATGGCGGATCTACATATCAAAATAAAAAAGATATACATGTATAGCATCTATCTTCTAGAAGCTGATAAGGCCTAATGGTTGAATATGAGGTCTTCAGAGCTCGAGCAACAACTTCAAAATCTTCAAAACTTGGGTAGGAGTCTAATAGGAGTGTACGACTTCACTACCCAGAGGTATTCGATGACTCGTCGGGCATAGACTAGAGGATCTTGATGATCAGACTAAAGGCTTCATTGATTTCGAACAAAGACTTGATTGGACTTTTGGGATGGTCGGGTATGAGGGTAAGAGACAAAATGCAGATGGGCCGACTCAGGCTTGGTAAAAACTTCCCTTGGACAATAGCACGACAAATGATGAGACTCAGGCAGCATGGTATTGACATAAGTTCATGATGCAGGAGGCAACACAAACTCTCCATATGTTTGGAAGAATAACCAAATGGAGGAGGACACAACTCTTATGTAGTGAGAAAAACTTCCTAAGGTCATATTAAATATTAGGGCTTTGATGAACAAACAGAAGGATGTGTTTTGTCCAAGAGCGACTCATTGTGTTGCCAATAAAAAGAAAATACTTTTCCCTTCCTCTTTTTGGGGTATATTTGATATTTTTTTCTTTTTCAATAATTTTGGAAAGCTTGAAAAAGAATAAAAGAATTCTATGTTACAAAGGAGGATCGAGTGTCACAAACATACTAGTTCCAATTGCATGGAACCCAAGGATGCTCAGGGCAAAGGGACATATGCAGGAAAAGGACACTCGGGAAAAATATTCCAGGGGCCAAATGTGTCAAGACGTAGAGGAAAAGTTCTACAGGGCTTGCATATAAGGCATGCTTCAGATGGTTCAGTTGAGAGAAACATGGAGCCGACATTAGGCCAAAGACACAAGTATGCAAACGTGGTTAACAAAACACACAATGGTAATGTCCTTTGATGTAATTTTAACAAGCCCAGAGAAGGTAAGCTCGATGGTTTTTCATATTTAGAGAGTCTGAAAAAACATAAAAGGAGACTTCGTCGGGGTACCTTTTTCAAATATAGTCTAGTCGGCTCGAAAAATGGGTAAACTAGCACCAACTAGATGTCTATTCAAAACCATTTTAACAAGTGTGATAAAGACAAGGTCACTCGACAATTTTTTCATTTTTAAGGAGTCTGAAAAAAGATTAACTATGGACTCTGTCAGGAATGTTCTTCTGGACCATTTGAACGAGTGTGAAAGAACAAGGTCACTCGACGATATTTTCAATTTTAGGGAGTTTGAAAAGAGCTTAACTATGGACTCCGTGGGGGTTCCTTTTTCGTAAATTTAGTCCCTCAGGCCCGAAAAATGGTTAAAATTATACCTGAGAGTACTCTTTTAGAGAAATGAGGCTCCTAGAGTATACCTTTGTTCGTCCAGTTGACCATCCAGACCAAAAAAGGGGTAAACTACTGTTGGACAGACGTGACTTCAAATTTCAGTTTAGCAAGTGTGAAGGTCAACAAGATCACTCAGCAATCTTCTCACGTTTAGAGGGTCTGAAAAGAGCTTAAAAGAAGACCCATTGGGGGCTACAACTCATGTATGAAACTGGTTTAGGTAGAGCCCATTTCTAGGCTCAGACCAAGAGTCTCTTCGATAGTCAACTTCGAACGTCTCCCAAAAGGGAAGAAAACACAAACCACGGTGTAATTCCTCCCGCGGTATAGAAACTGTAGTCATGGCTTCAAGGATAGCCTCATCTTAAAAATCTAAGAAATCATGCAAACGAGGCTCGACAGTCCCAAAGGGTGAACTAAACTGACCATACTCCATATGACGATGGAGGTTCTGGCCAGGACTGGCAGAGTCTATTAGTGAAGAATCACAAGCACAAGGGCTTGAGGATCTACAAACAGTGAGATCAGACTCAGAAGGATACTTAAGCCCACTTGGACCAAGAGGGGGAAGCAAGGGCTCCCATGCCCCCATTGGATAAACCAATGGATCAATTGTTGATACCAAGTCTCGAGAAGGAAAACATGATTGCACAGGTTCCTGCTTAGAATCAATTGAACATCGAGGACAAGATGCCATATAATTAACCCGTTGCGGGGTGGAGTCTACACGAACACTAGGAACATATAAAGGGGCATCCTGAACTAACGTTGAATTAGGATGGTGATTATCATATGCGAGCTGGTCAATAGTGATAATGCTTCCATTGTGAGGGAAATGAATCACCCGGAAGAGTGTAGATACCACAACGTTCATAGCATATACATAATCACGCCCGAGAAGCATGTTGAAATCTAATGGGCCTTGCACCACTATAACATCGACACGGACAATATTCCCACCTAATGATATAGGAAACTGAGGAAGAACCCCCAAATATTCACTATGACATATGTCAAAATCCAAAAACTCATGTGAAGCAGACACAAGCTCGGGAGAACCCAATACTTTCCAAACCGAGGAGGATAAAATACTTGTTGAGGCTCCTTCATCCACAATACATCGATAATTTTTTTTTGAATTAACTTCAACCCTTATTTGAAAAGGTGCATAAGAAGGAATATGAATCTCAACAAGATCATTCCAATCAAAGGAAACCATCCCAGGGCTTGGAGGGTGTGTACTTGAAACGAACAGAATTCCCCCTTGTTCTAAAAGTACTAAACTGGAAACGCTAAAAACATAGTCGATAGACACTTCACTCCCAAAGAGAGGAGTGGGATCAGCCAAAGACTATGTCGGTGTGACCACTTTCTCAACCAATGGCTATATAGGATGAGAGACTACATGGTCTAGAGGCACCTCACCCCTCAAAAGAGGAGTGGGATCAACCGATGACTACATCGGTGTGACCACTTTCTCAACCAATGGCTGCATAGGTTGAGAGACTACATGGTCTAAAGTCACCTAACCCCTCAAAAGAGGAGTGGGATCAGCCAATGACTACATCAACATGATCACTTTCTCAACCAATGGTTGAATAGGCTGAGACACTACAAGGTCTAAAGGCACCTCACCCCTCAAAAGAGGAGTGGGATTAGCCGATGACTGCATTGGCGTGACCACTTTCTCAACCAATGGTTGCATAGGCTGAGAGACTACATCATCTAAAGAAACCTCACCCCTCAAAAGAGGAGTGGGATCAGTCGATGACTACATTGACATGATCACTTTCTCAACCAATGGTTGAATAGGCTATGTGGAAACCTCAGAAGACGCAGAATCAGAAGAGCTTGCAGACAGGGACCATAATATTTGTACCTCTGGAATGCCAAGGCACAAATGATTAAGGGGATCTACCTTACAAATATTACAAGGGAGGTTAGGCTTACGTCCTATCCATATAGGTTTCTCAACAGAATCGATTCCCCCATCATGACTAGCAGTGATTGGTTTCACATCTCCAACATGACTCACAGAGGTTGGTGATGGGTCGATAACTTGACTTGTAGTGGCTACAGACCTATTACCAATATGACTAGCAGTGACTGGACTCTTTCCCCCATCATGACTTACATAGGGTGTGTGATTTCCCCCAGCATAAATTGTAGAGGCTAGGTGCTGGTATTCAACATTACTTGCAGAGGTTGTTGACCTATCTCCAACATGACTCGCAGAGGTTGGTGATTTCTTCTTCCTATTCTTCCTCTTTCTATTTCGTTTAGATTTTCGGTTACTAGTAACTGTACTTTCACCAGAGGCGAGATAAGGAGGAGGAGAAGACTTTGTTGATGATGAAACATCAACAGGGTGCCCATGACTTAAGGTTCTTAACTGAGAAGCATCAAGAGCATTTGGAACATTTGGAATGGTACCCAACCAAACCGGTAGTCCCACATTCAACCCAGGAATGTACAAAGTGGCCATCAAAAGGACACCAACATTTCCGAAGAAAGGAAAATCACAAGAATACCCTTGTGAAGGGGTTCCTTGGTTGGTATCGTTAGTAAATTTAGACATGAAGATCTTATGCAGAGGTTCTCCCCTTGTGGGATCGTTCAAATCTGTAAAAGTCTCACACACTAACTCTGAAGAACCAGTGTTATCAAAACAACGCCTATAAAGAGGTGGCTCCACGTTTCTAAGAGGAAGACTGAAAAACCCTCTCAACTGGCAGAGTGGGTGGTCTACCACCCTAGTTCAAAGACCCAAATCCATGACTAACTAACTCACTATGGAAAAATAGGGAGCACAGAGCACACACTAAAAGTTCCTAAAGGAAAATCAAGCAAATGACTAACTATTGGGAAGAATAGTTACACCAACCAACACTAGAGAAACTTACCGGTGCAAGTGCAACTCGAATACGGAAGAACCCTCAAGGTATAATTTTCAAAGAGTGGCCCGATTTCTACCCTAGTTACTGCGGTATACCCCCGCGGTCACCTATGTAAGTGCCTAAAATAAAGGCAACTATGTTTCCATCTCATGAACAATCACCAGGCGGGTATAGTCAACAGTTGGGTGGACCACAATGAGTATGGTATCAAGCCCGAAACCTATCAAGGGTATCGAAAGAAACTATTTCAGAATATGACTGAGGACCTCGAACGGATTCAAGACCCACGAAGCTCCATGGAAAATGTGATCAATGGAATCCCAAGACAAGTCCTCTATATGTATTCCCCACTAGGCTTGGTCTGGCTTTGGAGGGGTTATCTCCCCTACCTTTCCACATGTGACCTCGTTTTTAGCCCCTATGTTAGAGGGGGGTCGTGGATAATTTCCATGTTATTGGACTTCTACGCTCCTTAGCATAGACTTGTATGTTTTTTTTATAGCCTTGAAGATTTTTCTTTCCAACCTAAATCAAGGCTCTAGCCTAATCTAGATGATGGACCCTACAAACATAAAGTCTAGTAAATTTTAATTAGCGTTCTTTTTACTGGCTTGATTTACTCAAAAGGGTACAGTAGTGCAACTAATGTTGTTAAGACTCTTGAAAAAAAAAATAATAATAAGAACATTAGCAAAGAAGGATTATATTTCTTATTTTTCTTTTGAAATGCTTTTAAGATGAGAAGAAAACACAACACTATGCTAATTTATTTTTCTTTTTCAAATAACAGTGCAAGGAAAATGGCAAGAAAGACAAGCTATTTTTTTTTTCTTCCAATCAAAGCATAAGTAACAAAATATTCTAAAATAAACTAATGAGTGCATGATTCATGCACCCCCCCCCCCCCCCC
>ML808667.1:115209-126669 GCA_009831015.1 Picea engelmannii | reverse complement strand
TAATGTATGAGGACACCTATGTGATAGGTGAGATCGTACTCCTATGGAATTAGTTGAGTAGATCTATGAGATGAGTCATACTCCTATGGACTGAGTTAAGTTGTCTTGTATTTGGTCTCCTGTCATGCTCCTCTGGACTGAGTTGAGTTGACTTGAGATGGATCTCCAGTTTGTACTCCTATGGACTTAGTCAATTTGATATGTGAGAGTGATGTCCCTAGTGGTTGATCACTAGAGGAAGTCATGGGGAGTGGACCCATTATGTCACACTATGGGATAGACCCTAGTGTTTCTAGAGGGAGGAGCTTCTATAGGTCCACAGGGGATGATCAATGTGTTGACATGTCCACAAGGGATGAGCCATGTGTGAACTACCCTTGAGGTCAAGCTCAAGTTTTTGGGGTATCCAAGCAGTCGGGAGGATATTCCACTGGCCAAAAACTCCTAGGGGTTAGGAATATCCACATGGGTTGGTGCACAACAACCTTTGGACACCTGATGGTCATATGGTTGGGAGAATGTTCACCTAGGTTGGTGTCCAACAACCCTAATAGGTTGGGAAAACATTCATCTGAGTTGGTGCCCAACAACCCTTAGAGACCATTGTTAGTTGATGAGATATGTCATGTGGTGATGAGGCCCTTGACAATGGTACACTAAGTCGCATTGAGACCCTAGTGTCATTCTAGTGGTGATGAGGATATTAAATATGGAAAAGGTACACATTGGAGTATCAATGTATGATGAGAAGATACTAGCAATGGCATGGTCTATGAGACCATGCTGTGGTCGGAGTACCATGGTATAGCCTACGAGGCTATGAGTACCATGAGTAAACACCACTGAGAATATGTCCCTAGATAAGAGGGAGTGTTGATCTTCTTGGTAGATGTGGGAGGTATTCACCTCCAAGAGACCTCCTATATATTGATATCATGAGAAGAGAAATCCCCATTCACTTGTGATGAGAGATACATGTACATGTCAGCCCCTATTGTGTAAAGGTTAATTGATATTGAGTTATAAATTAATTTTTATGTAACTTGTACAAGTCGGCCCTTGTGAAAAGACTTTGCCCCTCATTACATTGGACATATATATATAAGGTCAATCCATCCTCATTTATCACACAACAACTCTCCCTCCTATCACATCTTAGATAGCAGTAGGAGTACTAGTCTGAGGCAACAAAATTCGACTTGATCTGAGGCATTTATGAGATAGTAGATTCGGCACTTTTGTAACAACATATATCTTTGTATTTGTGTGACTTTCTCTTGGATATCATTATGTAGCAGGTCTTGTGCTCTACTCTGGGGTGGCACTTGAGGATGCCTATGGTTGGGTGGTAATGAAAGAGAATTACCTATGGTTAATCGAGAAAACATATTTTTTGTGTTATCTATGCTTGTTTATTTATGAATTGTTTACTGTAGTTGTAAACTAGTCTAGAATTTAAAATTCAACATGGTATCAAAGAAATTCCTAAAGATGATCATTTGCACAAATAAAATTAAGGATTGTTGGAGCCCTATTGCATTTACAAGGGAAGGGTCAAACCCCTTAACAGTTCTATGATAAGGCTGACTGCAGACCTCACCATGACCACAAGCAGAACTATGGGATAAATTGTTGACCAAAATGTTGAGGCTGATCTTCCTAAGATGTTCTTGTGCAATTTTTCGAGGAATATTTCAGTGAGCCTTTTTTAGGTAGAATTAGGGTATTTTTGAAGTATGTTCTAGCATGGTTATAAGGCACATTTAAGTCTCTACCAACAATCTTCTAAGGTGAGATAAGACACATATCTGAGGAGTAATGATGTAGAAAACCAAGTAACTTCTGAAGCAACAAGTTAAGGTTTGTTCTAGATGAGTTTGAGGCCTATTTATCAGGCTAAGTTCGGCCTTTTCTAAGGCCCATTCCAAAACAAATATAAGGGTAGAGTTAAGGGTCGATCTGAGGCCAAAATCAAAGGAGAAGATTAAGGAAAGACTAAAGAAAATTAAGAAATCGTCTAGTGTTGTTCCATCCTTCAAGATCATATCCAAGGTCGAAGTCCCTAAGGAAATTAAGACCAAGTATGGTGTAGCCATCCACAAAAAATCTCAAATCATATAAGATGAAGTTGCACCAGAACCGGATGATGCTACAATTTAATAGGTATTCAATTGCATATATATTTGATCATTATCATGAGGGTGCTTGCAGGAGAAGGGACCTTTTGCTGCAATCATGGATCCAGATGGATCTCAAGTGCATTCATAGGAACAAGTAACTAGAAGTGAAGACTCCAAGTTTGATTGTTTTTTTAATTATCATGCCTCTAACCTACATTTCTAGTTTTCTACTTTAAAAGTAGGTGTTGTAGATGTGACAACAATTCTTAAATTTTTTTCAAAGTTATGATACTAGAGATGTACTTTTTAATCTCCCCTCTATGAGATATTCTTGTCTTGTTATTTGTCCTAGATAAGGTCACTTTTTTAATCTTCATGAAGTTTTCCATTGAGAAGTTGTATTTTTTGTTTTTTTTCTTGTTCATGGTAGGTTATCTTGTTCCTTTCTCCTAGCAGGTTATCTTGTTCGTTGTTCTTGGCAGGTTATATTGTTTCTTGTTCTTGGAAGGTTATTCCATGAAGGTTTCCATAGAGATGTTGTCTCTTTTTTTTTTCTTTTTTTTCTTGTTTCAGGCAGGTTACAATGAAGACAGGTCACTGGCGATATCCGTAAGAGGGAACCATAGTGACGGTTGTAGAAGGAAACATATTAGATGGTCTCTAGTTTGAGACATGAAGAATTCTTACCAAAAACAGAGTTTGTACATATTGATAGTTCTACCAGTCCTGATCTTGTCACATGATTCTCTCAGTTTGAGAAATTAATGACATAGGAGATTTTCTCATTTGCATTACAAATATTTTCCTTCTCTAGGAAAGATAGTGATAGATATTCCAGATCTTTGAGCATGATGGCATTCACAAAGGCTATGGGTTTCTTTCCGAGTAGTGAAATAATATCCAAGGGCATCTTTGACTTGGTGCATTTATATTTGTGAACCCATGATAGTTGTTTCCTTTGAAGAGTGGTTTCCTTTGAATAGATGCTAGCCTTCTGGATATCTAGAGGATATCACATGGAGATTGACAGTGAGAGGCAGGAGGAGATGGTGACTTCTCCCCCTTCACCCTTCATCATTTCAAAGGGAGCTAGTTGATCCCATCGATCCAGATGATCCAGTTGATATTCCTAAAGATATTGTAGTAGGCTAGAAGAGTTATGTGTGGGATCATCAAAATATGGAGGAGGTAGAAGGACATGTAGTTCCCATGGTACTTTCTGAGAATGCCAGATACCATAGAGACATTCGGGCTATGTTGCACCTATGAGCCACATCATTGATTATTGAACCTTCCTATTGTGGGGAAGCATCTGTTAGCAAATATGGAGAGAAGCCATGATGGAGGAGTATTAGTCCATCGTGAAGAATGATGTATCAGATACTGTTCTGAGACCGTAATGGAAGTCTGTGGTGACTTCCAAGTGGATCTATAAATATCAAATATACAACTGATGGGAGCATCAAGAATCAAAAAATGAGATTTGTTTCTAAAGGTTTCTCTTAGATGGAGGGAATAGATTACGAGGAGAAATTTGATCCTACTACTCGATATATTTCCATCCATACAATCATTTCCCTTGTTGTAGCCATGGGATGGATATTACATCATATGGATGAGAAGACAACCTTTCTCAATGAAGATATTGAGAAAGAAGTGTACATCGAGAAGCCAGTTGGTTTTGTGATACATGAGAAGGAGTTGCATGCATGCAGATGGAAGAAGGACCTGTATGGACTTATTCAGGAACCTTGAGCTTGGTATATGAGGATTGATGGATATGGTCTAAGATATGTCTATGCCATGAGTACCATAGAAATAGATAATATTGTGGATGGAAGTTCGTGAAGTGGTATGGCTTCACAAGCTCTTTGCAAAATTGATTGGTAAGTGATATCATTATGTTCGATACATGATGAAAAGGGAGACACTACATGTGTTGTGCTTTCCTATAGAAGTCCAGATAGTAGATGATCTCACAAACCTTCTTACCAAGATGAAGTTTTAGTACTTCCGTGAGAGACTTGGCATGATGCCTCCCTCGTTGAGAAGGAGGGTTGATGATTGCAACTTTCTGAGACATTCTCTAGATAGTACTCCTCAAGACTAAGTTGAGCTGATCTATTAGGACACCTATGTGATAGGTGAGATCATACTCCTATGGACTTAGTTTAGTCAATCTATGAGATGATTCATACTCCTCTAGACTGAGTTAAGTTGACTTGTATTTGGTCTGCTATCATACTCATCTGGACTAAGTTGAGTTGACTTGATGGCTCTCCAGTTAGTACTCCTATGGACTTAGTTGATTTGATCTATGAGAGTGATGTCTCTAGTGGTTGAGCACTAGAGTACACGTCATGGGGAGTGGACCCATGACATCACACTATGGGATAGACCCTAGTGTTTCTAGAGGGAGGAGCCTCTATAGGTCCACATGGGATGATCCATGTGTTGACATGTCCACAAGGGATGAGCCATGTGTGACCTACCCTTGAGGTCAAGCTCAAGTGGTTGAGGTATTCAAGAATTTAAGAGGATATTCCACTAGCCATCAACCCTTAGGGGTTGGGAATATCCACATGGGTTGGTACACAACAACCCTTGGACACCTGATGGTCATATGATTGGGAGAATGTTCACCTGGGTTGGTGTCCAAAAGCCCTAACAGGTTGGGAGAAAATTCATTTGGGTTGGTTCCCAGCAACCCTTGGAGACCATTCTTCCCTAATGACATATGTCATGTGGTGATGAGGCCCTTGACAATGGCACACTAATTCGTGTTGAGATGCTAGTGTCATTCTAGTGGTGATGAGGCTCTAGAAGACGGAAAAGGTCCACATTGGAGTAGAAATGTGTGATGAGGCGATACTAACAATAGCATTATTTGTGAGACCATGTTGTGGTCAGAGGACCATGGTATAGCCTGCGAGACTATGAGGAAAAGGAGTAAACATCACTAAGAATACCTCCCTAGATAAGAGGGAGTGTTAATGTTCTTGGTAGATGTGGGAGGTATTCGCCTCCAAGAGACCTCCTATACATTGATATCCTGAGAAGACAAATCCACATTCACTTGTGATCAGAGATACATGTACATGTTGGCCCTATTGTGAAGGTTAATTTATATTGAGTTATAAATTATTTTTTATGCAACTTGTACAAGTCGGCCCTTGTGAAAAGATTCATCCCCTCATTACATTCGACATCTATATATATATATATATATATATATATATATATATATATATATATATATATATATAAGGTGAATGCTTCCTTATTTATCACACGATAACTCGCCCTCCTATCACATCTGAGGCAACAAAATTCGTCTTAATCTGAGGCATTTATGAGACAACAGATTGGACACTTCTGTAATAACATATATCTTTGTGTTTGTGTGGCTTTCTCTTGGATATAATTTTGTAGCAGGTCTCCTGCTTTGCTCGGGGGTGGCACTTGAGGATATATATGGTTGGGTAGTAATGAAAGAGAATTACCTATGGTTAACTGAGCAAACCCAATTTTTTTGTTATTTATGCTTGGTTATTCTTATTCAAGTCCTAATTGTTTACAGCAGTTGTAAACTAGTCTACAATTTAAAACTCAACATGGTATCAGATAATTTTCTGAAGATGGTCATTTGCACAAATAAAATTAAGGACTGTTGGAGCCCTATTGGAGTCACAAGGGAAGGGTCGAGCCCCTTAACATTTCTGTGATAAGGCTGACTGAAGACCTCACCATGAACATAGGCTCAACTGTGGGATAAATTGTTGACCGAAATGTTGAATTCGAGCTTCTTGAGGTGTCCTTGTGCAATTTTTCGAGCCATATTACACTAGGCCTTTATTAGGGAGATTTAGGGTATTTTTGAAGTTTGTTCCAGCATGGTTCTAAGGCACATTTAATTTTGTACCAGCAATCTTCTAAGGTGAGCTAAGGCACAGATGTGAGGAGTACTAAGGCAGCAAACCATGTAACTTATGAAGAAGCATGTTAAGGTCTTTTCCATATTTTTTTGAGGCCTATTTATGAGGCTAAGTTCGGACTATTCTAAGGCCCATTCCAAAACAAATATAAGGGAAGAGTTAAGGGTCAATATGAGGCCAAAATCAAAAGAGAAGATTAAGGCAAGACTGAAGAAAATTAAGAAACCATTTAGTGTTGTTCCAGACTTTAAGACTAGATCCAAGGTCGAAGTCCCTAAGGAAATTAAGACCAAGTATGGTGCATCCATCCACAACAAATATCAAATCATATAAGATGAAGTTTCACCAGAACCATATGACGCTACAATTTAAGAGGTATGCACTTGTATATATATTTGATCATTATCATGAGGGTGCTTGCGGGAGAGAGGACCTTTTTCTAAAATCATGGATCCAAGGGGATCTCAAGTGCATTCAGAGGAACAACACACAGGAAGTGAATACTCCAATTTTGATTTTTTTTTTAATTATCATGCCTCTAACCTACATTTCTAGTTTGCTACATTACAAGCAAGTGTTGTAGCTGTGAAAACAATTCTTAAATTTCTTTGAAAGTTATGATACTAGATATGTACTTGTTGATCTCCCCTCTAGGAGATATTCGTGTCTTGTTATTTGTCCCAAACATTGTCATTTTTGTAATCTTCATGAAGGTTTCCATGGAGATGTTGTCTCTTTTATTTATTTTCTTTTTCCTAGCAGGTTACCTTGTTCCTTGTTCCTGGTAGGTTATCTTGTTCCTTGTTCCTGGCAAGTTATTCCATTGAGGTTTCCATGGAGATGTTGTCTCTTTTTTTTTATTTTGTTTCTTGTTCCGGGAAGGTTACAACAAATGAAAGTAACTAGTGATAGCCCTAAGAGGGAGCCATATTGATAGTTGCCAAAGGAAACATATTAGATGGTCTCTAGTTTGAGACATGAAGAATTCTGACCAGATAGGAGTTTGTAGAAATTTATGGTTCTACTAGTCTTGATCTTGTCACATGATTGTATTAGTTGGATCAAGTAATGACATAGGAGACTTGATCATTTACATTACAAATCTTTTCCCTCTCAGGAGAAGATAGTGACAGATCTTCTAGATCTTCAGAGGGATCTAGTTGAGACCATCGATCTAGATGATCCAATTGATATTCCTAGAGATATTGCAGTAGGCCAGAAGAGCCCTGCGTAGGGTCATCAAAATCTATAGGAGGAATAAGGACATGAAACTCCCATGGTACTTTTCGAGAAATCCAGAGACCACAGAGACATTTGGGCTATGCTCCAGCTATGAGCCACATAATTGATTATTGATCCTTCCTGTTGTGGGGAAGCATCCAGTTAGTAGATATGGAGAGAAGACATGATGGAGGAGTATTATTCCATCATAAAGAATGATGTGTGGGATACTGTCTTGAGACCATAATGGAAGTCTATTTTGACTTCCAAGTGGATATATCAAGATTGAATGTACAGTTGATGGGAGCATCGAGAAGCATAAAATGAGAATTGTTACCATAGGTCTCTCAAGTGGAAGGAATAGATTATGAGGTGACATTTTCTTCTATTGCTCGATATATTTACATCCAGAAGATAATTTCCCTAGCAGTACCCATAGGATGGAGATTACATCATGTGGATGAGAATACAACCTTTCTCAATGAAGAGATTGAGAAATAAGTGTACATCAAGCAACCAGTTGGTTTCGTGATACATGAGGAGTCTCATGCATGTAGATCAAAAAAGGACCTATATGGACTTATCCAGGAACCTCGAGCTTGGTATATGAGGATTGATGGATATGGCTTGAGATATGTATATGTTGTGAGTACCACAGAAAAAGACAATATTGTGGATGGAAGTCTGCATAGCAGTTTGTCTTCGCAAGCTATTTGCATACTTGATTGGTCAGTGATATCATTATGTTCGATATATGATGCAAAGGGAGCTTGTACTGCTCTCGACTGAGTTGAATTGAACTGTGAGGACACCTATGTGATAGGTGATATCATACTCTTTTGGACTTAGTTGAGTCGATATATGAGATGAGTCATACTCCTCTGGATTGAGTTGAGTTTACTTGTATTTGGTCTCCTGTCATACTCCTTTGGACTAAGTTGAGTTTACTTGTATTTGGTCTCCTGTCATACTCCTCTGACTGAGTTGAGTTGACTTGATATCACTCTCCAGTTTGTACTTCTATGGAATTAATTGATTTGATATTTGACAGTGATGTCCCTAGTGGTTGAGCACTAGAGGATATGTCATGGGGAGTGGACCCATGATGTCACACTATGGGATAGAACCTACTGTTTCTAGAGGAAGGAGCCTCTAGAGTTCCACATTGGATGAGTCATGAGTTGACATCTCCACATGGAATGAGCCATGTGTGATGTACCCTTGAGGTTAATATCAAGTGGTTGAGGTATCCAAGTGGTTGGGAGGATATTCCACTGGCCAGCAACCCTTAGGGGTTGGGAATATCCACCTGGATTGGTGCCTAGCAACCCTTGGAGAGTTGATGGTCATATGGATGGGAGAATGGTCACCTGGGTTGGTTCCCAACAACCCTAATATGTTGGGAGAACATTCATCTGGGTTGGTTCCTAGCAACCCTTCAAGACCATTGTTCCTTGATGAGATATGTCATGTGGTGATGGGCCCTTGAAAATGGTACACTAAATGGCATTGAGACCCTAGTGTCATTCTAGTGATGATGAGGCTCTAGAAGATGGAAAAGTTACACATTGGAGTAGCAATGTGTGATGAGGAGATTCTAACAATAGCATGGTCTGTGAGACCATGACGTGGTCGAAGGACCATGGTATAGCCTACGAGGCTATGAGGAATAGGAGTAAACATCACTGAGAATACATCCCTAGCTAAGAGGGAGTGTTGATGTTCTTGGTAGATGTGGGAGGTATTCACCTCCAAGCGACCTCCTATAGATTGATATCGTGAGAAGAGAAATCCCCATTCACCTGTGATGAGAGATACTTGTACATGTCGACCCTATTGTGTAAAGGTTAATTGATATTGAGTTATAAATTAATTTTTATGTAACTTGTACAAGTAGTCCCTTATGAAAAGACTCATCCCCTAATTACATTGGACACACACACACCCATATATATATATATATATATATATATATATATATATATATATATATATATATATACAATTTCAATCCTTACTCATTTATCACAGAACAACTCACCCTCCTATCACATCTGAGGCAACCGCAGGTGTAGTATTATGAGGCAACAAAATTTGGCCTGATCTAAGGCATTTATGAGACAACAAATTAGGCACTTTTGTAACAACATATATCTTTGTGTTTTTGTGAATTTCTCTTGGATATCATTCTATAGCAAGTCCCTTTCTCTGCTTGGGGGTGGCACTTGAGGATTCCTATGGTTTTTTGGTAATGAAAGAGCATTACCTATGGTTAACCGGGAAAACCCAAATTTTGTGTTATCTATGCTTGGTTATTCTTATTGAGGTCCTGATTGTTTACTGCAGTTATAAAGTAGTCTAGAATTTAAAATTCAATAGTTCCAAGTGTTGAAGACTGCACAGTACTAAAATATTTTGAGGATGTATTTAAAGAGATATCAGGGTTTCCCTCGAAAAGAGATGTTGAAGAAGAATATTGGTACACTGAGACTCTGCATTGACTTCAGGCATTTGAGAAAGGTAACAGTAAAGACCAAATATACTTTTCTAAGGATAGATTACCTATTTGATCAGTTGAAAGGTGCAAAAATATTTTTAAATATTGATCTCAAATATGGATATTGCCAAGTGAAAATTAAGGAAGAGGATATTAGCAAGACTTCCTTCAAAATGAGGTACGAACATTATGAGTTCACAGTGGTGTCTTTCGGATTGTCAAATGCACCAGTTGTCTTCATGTCTCTAATGAATGGAGATTTTAGAGATTATTTAGATAAGTTTGGCATTGTATTTCTAGATGAAATACTTATTTACTCAAAGTCTAAAGAGGAGCACGATAGACACTTGAGTGTGGTGCTACAAGTATTGAGGGAGAATTAGCATTATGCAAAGTTGAGCAAGTTCTCATTTTTTCAGCGATAGATTCATTATTTGGGTCATATCATTTGCAAGGAAGGAATAGTTGTGGTTCTGGAAAAGATAAAACCCATTGAACAATGGTCGACACCAAGAAATGTCATAGAGGCAAGGTCCTTTATGGGACTTGTGCATTATTACATAAGGTTTATTGAAGTATTATAAAAAATTGTGCATCCAATTACATCCTTGCAAAAGAAAGGTGCGTGATTTGAATGGACTCTAGATTGTGCAAAGAGTTTTCTGCACTTGAAAATTTTGTTAACAAATGCACCAATTTTGAGAATTCTTGATCCAGGTGTAGACTTCATTGTGTGCATATATTCATGCAAGGAAGGGCTCAGTGGATTCCTTAGTCAAAATGGGCATGTGGTATGCTATGAATCACGAAAGTTGAAAGAGCATGAAAGGCTCTATACTTCTCATGAATTAGAATTGGTAGCCATAATGCATGCCTTGAAGATGTGGTGACACCATCTCATCGGTAAAATATTTGAGTTGAGAACATACCATAGTGGTATGAAGTATATGTTTGGACAACCAAGTTTAAATGTCAGACAAAGAAGGTGGTTAGATATCCTTAGTGAGTATGAATTTGACATAAAGAATATCAGAGGAAAGAAGAACAAGGTGGTTGATGCACTCAGTAGGAGGGTGCATGAGATGCATGTTATAGCCATTAACATGTACCAGTCAAATTTGTGCGACAGAATTCTATAAGTTTCCAAATCAGAATAACTCTACATGGACATAAAGGAAACCATACAGCAAGGTATGTCACAGAAGAAGTTTGAAGGATATGAGTTAAGAGAGGATGGGATCCTCATGTATAGGCGTAGAGTCTATGTTCCAAATGATTAGGAATTGAAAATTTTGATATTGTCATAGATGCATAAGGTTCCTTATGCTAGACATACTAACTACTAGAAAAAAATTATCACAGTCAAAATGAAATACTATTGGTCAGGTATGAAAAGGGGTTTGTTGATTTTATTTCCAGATGCCTTGAATCTCAAAAGGTCAAAGTTGAGTGCATACATCCAGCTGGTTTGCTACATCCTTTGCCCATTCCTAAGTGTAAGTGGGAAGTTGTGACCATGGATTTTATAACTTATTTTCCTAGGACTGTTAAGCAACATGATTTAATTATGGTGGTGGTGTACAAGCTTACTAAAGCTACCAATTTTATTCTAATGAAGTCAATGCACAAGGAAGCCAACATTGTTGATATATACATGCGATAATTTGCTAAGTTGCATGGTGTACCT
>ML808667.1:101712-114546 GCA_009831015.1 Picea engelmannii | reverse complement strand
TTTTTTTATGTACATGTGTATATCATGCATTGAGGATAGTGCATAAATAAGGGGGAGGGGAATGTAATGTCCCTAATATGGACCCTTTGTAATTGAACATATAGGTTGGTGGGTTGTTGGCACTAATTTTTAGTGTTGTGCACACCTAAGAAGTTTGCGGAGAATTGTTATCAAAGACAAGGTGCACACATTTCATAGTGTTGAGCGCACTTGGATAAGTGCGCGGGAATGACCTGGGAGTGTGCACCAAGCCAAGTTTATATATATATATATATATATGTATGTATGTATGTATATATGTATATAGTTGTATATGTATTGAGGTTGGAGAGCCTGTGTGATTAAGAGGTTGGTGAGTTGGGACGCAAATAGGCTAGTGTGCCTATCCATGAAAAGTGTAACCATACACAAGTATTAATAATATTACATCATTGCGCAAAGATAGACTTAGACAAAAAGATATGGGGGTTAACTCCACCGAAAAAAGGAAAAGGGGGAGAGACTTAATTCTTAGATAATATTTTATAATATTTCTGGAAAAGTGTAAATTTATGGATATGTTTTATCCTAAGTTATCAAGGGTAGGGAATGAGTCGCCAAGTAGCTTAAGATACTTTTGAAGGTGACAAGTGTCGAGTTGAAGGCATGTAATGTTAAAGTTTCTTCACACACACCTAGGATTTCTTTTTCCTAAGGTTTTTCCATTTTGTTTTAGTCATTGTTAGTCATAATCCAGTCTTCTATATTTTAGGGGAGAATATTCCACCTGGAGAATATCCTCTTCATTTTTCACTTCAATGTGATCAGTTGAGTGGAGTCTAGATGCTACATTGGGATTATCACCATGTAGCATTGGGATCATCACCATCTAATGAGAATATTCCTTGGGATCATCACCAGACTAGCACATTACTCATGATTCCCTAATCTCTTCCTCACTTCACTATGTTTCAATTAGTTAACTGAAGATTGATAGACTAGTTAACTCAGACTAGGTGGAAGTTCACTCCCGTAACTTCCTGAGAGACTAGACTAGGTGGCAGTTTAATCCCGTAATTGTTGGTGTGTGTCTAGATCACTCTACACTACCACTATGGAATATTAGTTACTCATGCATCCTATATCTACTGTAAATTATTCACTCTTTGAGTGTGGAAAATGGTTAATGATAATTCTTCTATTCTTTCTCTCCTTCTTCTTCTTTCTCAAATTCTCTCTACAAATGTGTGTATTATTATTTAGCTAGATCTATTATGTTTAGGTTCAACATATTTACATGGTATCAAAGCCGACAGACTGCTAAGAAAAAGCTACACCAAATTATTTTTGCAGGTACTGAAGATTAAAGAACGCGGAAAAGATGGAATCTATGTTTTACTCATCGACAATACTTCTAATACCTCATAACTATTTGGAATGGAAGACAAACATTCTAATTCATATCAGATGCAGAGGCTTGTACCAAATAACTACAGAAACAGAAGTAGAGCCTGATTCCACCAATGATAAAATTATTTTCTCAATAGACAAGATATTGCCATAGGAAGTATATGCACGTCTGTTTCTCTCGAAATTTTCCATCGAGTATATGAAGAATCACAAGAATCAACTCCAAATGAATTATGGACCAGATTGGAGGTTCTATTTGCGAATAAAAAAGATTGTGAATATTTCATGTAGGAGGTTGAACAGATAGAGTCAGAAGAGAAGCCATCAGAAGATCAAGCCTCTTATTATGAAGAGTCTTCTACAAAAGTATTTGCACAAATTTGTATTCCATTAATTGAAGATTATATCTACTCCATTTCATATTTATTTTCTAAATTTCATGTGGAAGATGTATGGAAAGGATCTCAGGAGTCACATGCAGACACTTTTGCATGCACCATCCATGCATCTCAGGAGACAAAAAGGGAGTTGCACATATTAGACTCCATTCTGATATTTTCTTAGCACAATTTGTAGAAAAAAATGGATATTTGAATTCCTCTCGGGAAAATATCCAATTTCAAAAAAACAAAATCGTCTAAAATGAAGTCCGCGAAGTGAAGTTATGATCATTTTAAAATCAACAAATTTCAGTGTTTTTCTGGAAACGGCCGCACGATTTTCAAAGTTTCATCCAAACTTTATTTGGATATTTTTCATTACAAGAAGAGAAAGTGGATATGTGTGGACATCTCAATGGTGCATCTACTTCATCAAATCTGTGTAGATATCTACATCTTCAACAAAATCTTCAACGAGCACAAAGTTTCACAGTTGTGAGGTCTTCTTGGAGTGAAGGACATGATTGTTTAGCATCTACTTTTTGTTCCTTCTCATTTTTTTATGCAATGTAATTTGAGGGGGCGGTTTACAATGAGGTTTTCCCTCTTTCCTCACTTTATTTCAGTGTATCTTTTGTATTTTTCTAACATGGCCTCATTGTCAGGACCCATTATTCATTTTCACCATAATGATATTCAGGGGAGGTGTTAGAGTTACTTCACACACACCTAGGATTTTTTTTTCCTAATTTTTTTCCTTTTGTTTAAGACATTATTAGTCATTATCTAGTTTCATATATTTTACGGGAGAATATTCCACCTGGAAAATATTTTATTTAGTTTTCACTTCAATTTGATCAGTTGAGTGGAGTCTAGATGCTACATTGGGATTATCAACATGCAGCATTGGGATCATCACCAAATAATGCGCATAGTCCTTGGGATCATCACCAGACTATCACATTACTCATTATTCCCTAATATCCTCCTCACTTCACTATGTTTCAATCGGTTAACTGAAGACTGATAGACTAATTAACTCAGACTAAGTGGCATTTCACTCCCGTAACTACTTGAGAGACTAGACTAGGTGGCAGTTTACTCCCGTAACTGTTGGTGTGTGTCCAGATCACTCTAGACCACCACTATGGAAGATTAGTTACTCATGTATCCTATATCTATTGTAAATTATTCACTCTTTGAGTGTGGAAAACGGTTAATGAGAATTCTTCTATTCTTTCTCTCTTTCTTATTTCTCAAATTATCTTTGCATATGTGTGTATTATTGTTTATCTAGATCTATTTTGTGCAAGTTCAACACATTTACATGGTATCAAAGCCAACGGACTGCTAAGAAAAATCTACACCAAATTATTTTTGTAGATACTGAAGATTGAAGAACGTAGAAAATATGGAATCTATGTTTTACTCATCGACAATACTTCTAATGCCTCATAACTATTTGGAATGGAAGCCAAAAATTCTGATTCATCTCATATGTAGAGGCTTGTACCAAATAACTATGGCAATGAAAGAAGAGCCTAATTCTGTCGATGAGAAAATGACTTTCTCAATAGACAAGATATGACCATAGGAAGTATCTACACGTTTTTTTCTCCCGAACTTTTCCATCGAGTATAGGAAGAATCACAAGAATCAACTTTAAATGAATTATGGACCAGATTGGAGGTTCTATTTGGGAATAAATAATATTGTGAATATTTCATGAGTTTGAACAGATAGAGCCAGAAGAGAAGCCATAAGAAGATCAAGCCTCTTATTATGAAGAGTCTTCTACAAAAGTATTAGCACAAATTTGTATTCCATTAATTGAAGATGATGTCTACTCCATTTCAGATTTCTTTTCTGAATTTCATGTGGAAGATATATGGCATGCAAATCAAGAGTCACATGTAGACACTTTTCCATGCACCATGCATGCATCTCAGGAGACGAAAAGGGAGCCGTGCACATCAGAATCCATTATGATATTTTCTTAGCATAATTTGCAAAAAAAAAATTGGATATTTGAATTCCTCTCGAGAAAATATCCAATTTCAAAAAAATAAATCGTCTGAAATGGAGTCCGGGAAGTGAAGTTATGATCGTTTTAAAAACAACATAATTTCAGCGTTTTTCTGGAAATGGTTGCACAGTTTTCAAAGTTTCATCCAAACTTTATTTGGATATTTTTCATTACAAGATGAGAAAGTGGATATGTGTGGACATCTCAATGGTGCATCTACTTCATCATATCCATGCATACATCAATATCTTCAAAAAAATATTCAACGAGCACAAACTTGCACAGTTGAGAGGTCTTCTTGGAATGAAGGACAGGGTTTCTTAGCAATTGCTTTTTGTTCCTTCTCATTTTTTTTATCCATTGTAATTTGAGCGGGGGGTTTTCCCATGAGGTTTTCCCTCTTTCCTCACTTTATTTTAGTGTATCTTTTGTATTTGGGTAGATAACATGGCCTTGTTGCCAAGACCCATTCTTCATTTTCACCATAGTGATGTTCAGGGGAGGTGTTGGAGTTACTTCACACACACCTAGGATATCTTTTTCCTAAGGTTTTTCCTTTTTTTTATTCATTATTAGTCATTATCCAATATCCTATATTTTACGGGAGAATATTCCACCTGGAGAATATTTTCTTTAGTTTTCACTTCAGTTTGGTCAGTTGAGTGGAGTCTAGATGCTACATTGGGATTATCACCATGCAGCATTGGGATCATCACCAACTAATGCGCATAGTCCTTGGGATCATCACCAAACTATCACATTACTCATGATTCCCTAATCTCCTCCTCACTTCACTATGTTTCAGTCAATTAACTGAAGACTGGTAGACTAGTTAAATTAGACTAGGTGGCAGTTCACTCCCATAACTGCCTGAGAGACTAGACTAGGTGGAATTTTACTACTGTAACGGTTGGTGTGTGTCCAGATCACTCTAGATCACCACTATGGAATATTAGTTACTCATGTATCATATATCTATTGTAAATTATTCACTCTTTGAGTGTGGAAAACAGTTAATGAGAATTATTCTATTCTTTCTCTCCTTCTTCTTCTTTCTCAAATTCTCTTTGCAAATGTGTGTATTATTGTTTAGCCAGATCTATTATGTGCAGGCTCAACACATTTACATGCAATATATATTGTTGGCCTTAGTGTATTTTAAAAAAATATTATTATTCACTTTCTCATATGGAGAGGAGAGGAATTAATTGGGAAGAGAATTTGTTCTAGGGGATTATTCATTGTTTCGGACTCTCATGAGTGGAAGGGGGTCAGACGTTATGGAAAATATGATTATTACCTTATCTACATAGAGAATCTTGTAATGGGTTTATGTATTGTGATCCCAGTATTTCTATTGAAGAGGCAGATTGTCGGGCATGTGAGCAATCTTACTGGGTGAGAGATTTGTTGTTGAAGAGGTGGGTTTTCAGGCCCGTGAGAAGTTTCTGTAGGTGAGAGATTTGTTGAGAATTGTTCCCTGGTGCATTGGGCATTATATACAGGGCTCAAATACTTCATGTCTGGCCTATTGTTGGTAATATATAAGGTAAGTTTGGCAGCCAAAGGAATATTAAGCAAAGAAGGGGTACACTTTTTTGGGTGTGACAGGTGTGTGGGGAATGAGAGATTGTAGGCTAGTTGCAGCAGCGGGCACCTTGTACTAAGTAATTTTGTTGAGTATCAGACCTTAGCTTGTCACTAAGAACCCTTTTTCTCTAGTGGAGTTAAGGCCCATCTTGGGGGTGACCTGTTGTTGAAGGTATATGAGCAACAAATTCTATGGCTGGGAGTAACGTCTGAGTTATGCATGCAGTTGGTGACTTTCATAAAAGATACGTTTCTTTTTTTGCTTGTCTCATTTTATGTGTACATATTTGTCTAAGTTTGATATGTTTTATTTCTTGTATGTTGTTGCATATAAGTAATTGTTGTTATTCTATTTAATGTTTCTTGCACATGTAAGTTTCGTGTTATAGCATGCATTTGTAGTTGTGCATGAGTATGATAGATGATAATAGTTTTCTTTTAAGTTAACCTTATGATTTGGTATGAGCTGTAATGTCCTCACTTTTGGACATTATCCCATTACGGAGTGTTATGACCACCAGAGTATCCAGATATGGGTGATAGCGAGTACATGAGCTATTGAGGGGCTTTATTGGGCCCGACTTGCATCGCTCATCTTATTTCATCTTCATGATCCATTCCACATAGATTGGATTTGGTTTCATTGCATTCAGACGATTTTCATAAATTTGAGTGATTATGGGCTATATTTTTATTACATTCACTAAGAAGGTCATATTGGGCAGAATATGTGGAGGAGCCTCTTAGTGTAATAGCTCATCAGAATCAGGAGGAATATCACTACAGGATAGGATGATGAGAAGTGACTTTCAGTGGCCGAGAAGCCATAAGGAGGGATAAATCACTTTGTAGAGGTAAAATGATTAATTAATTAATTAAAGTGATTTAATTAATTAATAATAAAATAAATTAAAAGTGACTTGGAGAGACAAGGTGAATAGGGAGGATAAAAGAGAGATAGGGGTCTCTATTCTCTCATTATGTTGATTATAGATTTAAGATATGGATTCTTTCTAGTGAGCCCATGCACTTGCAGGTTTTGACGGTTTTGACTGAACAAACCCTAGAGATCAGCTCGGTGGTGAAATATCCCACCCAACCTGGTCCAAGCTTGGTCACAAAGGTGAAATATTCATCCCTCGCCATTCTACATCGGTTCTTTTGATGGGTGAGTTCTTCATTATTCAGCCTAAGACTTTTCCATAGGGTTTCCCTTGGCCCGATATATAGTTTGGCATATTTCTCAGAGGATTTGGTGGCCATTTTTAGAGAGGCCAAATTCTTTGGTTGCTTCAGCCAGTGAGGGGTGCATTGTGCTAGGAATATCATCACATTTCAATTGGGTTATGAGTTGGTTCATCTAGGTTTTTGGTCTATAGCTTTGAGAGGCTTTTGGAAGCACAGATCTTCTTTTATCTTGTATCTTGGAGGCTTTATCATCCCAACAGTCTATTCCCTTATATGTATTCCATATCTGTACCATTTTGTATGAGGTGAGAGATATATTATTAATAAATCAGATCTGAGGTATTTATGGTTATTTCTTGTGTTGTTGATCTTCCATCTCATTGAGTACATTCCATTGCTATGTCTTCTTTGATTATTGGCTGCAAACACACATTAAACCATCATTACAAACCCTAACACAACTCATGAGATATAAATCTGCAAAGTGTTTGATGAAATGCCACAATTAGAAAACACATAAAAATCAATGAAAAATGCAATGTTCCTAGCATATTGGGTTGGGAACATTATAGTGGTATCAGAGCAAAGATTCCTCCCAGCCTGAAGGGTATTCCATAAGGAGAGATGGATATGTTGGAATTTTCTAGAAATATTGTATATTGTGAAAGGGAATATTATGCCCTTAGTGAGAGATTTAGAGATCAAGTAACATTCCAACAATTTGGATCCATAAAAATTCATAGGTGGAGCAAAGATTAGGTTACACATTGGGTCAACATAGCAAAGGAAAATAGATCCAAAGAAGCTAGATGGAAGGAAGCACAGATTAATCTCACTCCCATTAGGAGAAGGGAACTTTTCTCTAGTTGCAAAGAGCCTTGTGATCCATACCACAGATGTAGGGGTAAAAGGAAGGTGCACTATGACAGTGAGGATGAGGAGATGCATGGGGATGCAACAGTAGATGTCTATTTAGAGTAGTCTAATGATGCTAGTGACTCTTTCACATCTGAGGGATAATTGGATGGACAAGATGATAGAACATGTTCTTTATCTTCCCCATTAGGCAGAGTTGAGGATTCAAAACTTCAGCACAGTGGTGACACGTGTGAGGATTTATAGGTGTTATCACTAAGATATGATGAGATTAGGAGGTTGGATGACCTACCCTTGGGTGTAGACATGGATTTCAAGAATTCATGCATGGAGGAGTATAAGATTTATATGATGATCATGACACATTTTTCATCTTCTCAGGCACCTATGATAGCCATGACACATGAGGATATCAGTGGCATATATGATATGGTGGAGGATCCTTGTGTGAGGATTGTACACTAGGGACATGTTGATCTACAGACCCAAGAGGAGAGAAATGACTTGGAGACAGTTGACCTTACACATACATATCAGTATGAGGAAAGTGAGTCATCTTTTTTGGAGATTACATTGTTAGATCAGGTTGTGAAGGCAGACAGTTTGATGGGACACTCACTTCCAGGACTAGTCTATAGTGATGAGGATGCACTTCTTATTGGTCAGGATGACCATACCTCATGTCTAGACACCTCTATATCAGATCTAGGCACAAATGATAGTAGCAGGGTAAGTGCACAGGAGGATACAGTTTCCCATACAAGATACAATGTGATTTGAATTGGGGTAGTAGTTGGTGATGGTGTGCGGTGGCATACAGGAGGACACAGTAGCACAGTGGAAAGTGGGCGGCTCAGTGCCTTATCTTTTGCAAAGAGTTTTGTTGGGGATTCCATGGTTGACACTATTAGTGAGATGCATGAGGTATCATCTCAGCAGGACTATGATCAAGATTCACGATACCTGGAAGGACAATTGAGAGTTAGTGAGGACATGATCATGGCATCCACTAGATGCATTGATGACACACACGCATTGGTGGAAGATTATTGTTGAAGGGAATTGATGGCACATGATATTTCAAATGGGAGATTTGACATGGATGACTTTCATACTCTCGGGGAGGGAGTGACTATTATGAGGGTCAACTACTAGCAGTTGTTGATGGATAGAGATCACCTATTGGAGGTTGGAGAGATGTATCACAAATCCTGGAGGGAGTAGTAGTTGGAGGTGGACCGCCTCACTCATGAGTTGGTGAGAACATGAGGATTCTTCAAAGGAACACAAAAAACCCTTCAAGAATCAAAGTCCAGATTGGAGGAGCTCCGTGAGGAGATTGGTCAAAGATACACCATATCTATCTTGACAAAGAGTCATATATGTTCCTCAGTTACATTGTTGGAGGATGTTCAGGTATCACAAGGGCCACCATTCATGGGTAGTTCTGAGACATTCAATCATGCACCTACACATGAGGATTCCAAATCCAGGGCAGTCACAAGGACACTTTCATTTGTGTTCTAGGATTGGTTGATATCCACACAGAGGATGATCCGGCAGTACACTTTGAATAGATGATGATGAGAGAGATGCACAGTGGGATTCAGGGGGATGCATTGGATTGTAGGGAGGAGACATACTTAGTGGAGAATGGAGATTCCTCTCCTTTGCAGCAGCACATAGTTCTGGGAGATCACCTTCATAGTAGCAGTAGCTATCTGAGTGATGGTGGAGAGAGAGTTATTGACCAGCAGTTTGGGGAGTTATCTAATATTGTACTCGATAGTTGGAGTTTAGACAATTATTCACCATGGGTGCCAGTGGATGAGATTTTCATCTAGTCTTAGGGATTGACCAAAGCATATGATACTTTCCAGTCCTACATTCGGTTACATATGTTTTTGTTATATTTTCTCGATACTTTCATCATGGACATCAACATGGGGGGAGATAGATAGTGACAGGGGACATGGAGAGTTGGTATGCCTATACCACCTGATAAGAGAGTCTTTATTGCACACAGTAGCATAGGGGTGGACCATCAGAGACAAACAGTTGAGACCTTGGATGTGATGGTGAGCATCTTAGGCAATGGGATAACAGACATATCAGAGGGAGAAACAGATCAAGATTCTCATGAGGATGAGCATGGAGGGATTTCAACAGTTATCAGTATGACACATGATAAGTTAGTGGGGATTGGAAGTCATGAACTTCCAATTTTTCCATGGGATCCGAGAGTCCATTTGGTTAGTAGGTTGTTTTATCTTATGATCGCTGAGGTTGCACTAGAGAGAAACATACTTCACTCTTGGATGGTTTTGAGAGGTCTTGCAAGGGCTTGTCCTATGTGGCGAGACAAGTACTCCCTATTGATACTCATGATCGAGTATGGAGATGGTTTGGAATATGTTGTCTCCACAAAGATACTTTTATAGGTTCAGTTTCTTGACAGCAGGTCCATATTTCATAGGTATTTCAACATGAGGATCCAAGAGTGGGGATCCAGTATGTATACTATGAGTAGACAGTCATGATCAGAGTAGTGTAGCGTCAGCATGGTGATTCTAGGTAGAGACTTGCATGGGACCCAGGTATTGTAGGGCCAGGGATTTTCATTGACTGACATAGGTGAGTGGATATTTGTAGGGGAGAATCACTTTGATTTTCCATTGAGCTTCAGTATTGAGGGGAGTATGTCACTTGTTAGTGATTCACTGAGGTCTTGTAGTGCCTCACTATGGTAGCAACAGGTTCAGTTGATGGAGTTTGTGTTGAATTTGGTATGGACTTGGAGGATAGAATTATTTTGGGTTGATGCCATGTGTCATTTGCAGGAATCTCATGGTATTGATATGTTACATGACTATACTTCACAGGATATTGTAGTTCACATCTTGAGATGGGATCCAGGGGGTAGAGTGTGTGGTAGTTTAGTGTTGTAGGGAGCCTAGTTTACATCCCACCAGTTGACATGGGACCCCAGTATTATATTTGGATTGATTCAGTTATTGCTTGAGGACAAGAAATTTTCTAGCAGGGGCGACTGTAATGTCCCCACTTTTGGACATTATCCCATTACATAGTGTTATGACCACCAGAGTAGCCAGATATGGGTGATAGTGAGTACAGGAGCTATTGAGGAATTTTATTAGGGTTGAATTGCATATCTCATCTCATTTCTTCATCACGATCCATTCCTCATAGCTTGGATTTGGTTCCATTGCATTTCGACGATTTCCGTAATTTTGAGTTATTATGGGCTATATGTTAATTAAATTCAGTAAGAAGGTCATATTGGGCATAATACTTGGAGGAAACTCTTAGTGTAATATCTCATCGGAATCAGGAGGAATATAACTACAGGATAGGATGATGAGAAGTGACTTTCAGTGGCCAGATAATCCATAAGGAGGGATAAATCACTTTTTAGAGGTAAAATGATTAATCAATTATTTATAGTGATTTAATTAATCAATAATAAAATAAAGTAAAAGTCACTTGGAGAGACAAGGTGAATACGGAGGATAAAAGAGAGATAGGGGTCTCTATTCTATAATTATGTTGATTATCAGTTTGAGATCTAGCTTCTTGCTAGTGAGCCCATGCACTTGGGGGTTTTGACTGAAAAAAACCTAGAGATCAGCTCGGTGGTGAAAGATCCCACCCAACCTGGTCCAAGCTTGGTCATGGAGGTGAAATATTCCTCCCTCACCATTCTACATTAGTTCTATCTCAGTCACAGGTGGATCCTGCAACAATTATAGGTTCAGAAAAGGACAGGGCGCAACTACAAGGGGTTTTCAGTGGCAGGGCGCACCACCTTGAGGAGAGTAGCTCGATCTGGAAAGAGGAGGAGAATTTAGGGAAAATGGGCTTCTGGGTATTCTTTGTATGGCCTAGGGCTCTTTCTTTAGCCTATTCCAGAGGGTTTTTATCTATCGGACTATTTATTGGAGCTTGGCACGAGCTGGAGAGAAGAAAGGCACATTGCAAATTGAGGATTCTGTCTTTTGGTGGATAGTTCTTCATTATTCAGCCTAAGACTTTTCTAGTGGGTTTCCCTTGGCCTGATCTACAATTTGGAATATTTCTCAGAGGACTTGGTGGCCATTTTTAGAGAGGACAAATTATTGGGTTGCTTCAGCCAGTGAGGGGCACATTGTGCTAGGAAGATCATCACATTTCAGTTAGGTTATGAGTTGGTTCATCTGGGTTTTTGGTCTATATATTGGAGAGGATTTTGGAAGCCCAAATATTATTCTATATTGTATATTGGAGACTTTATTATCCCAACACTCTATTCCATTATATGTATTCTATATCTGCACCATTTTGTATGAGGTTTGAGATCTATTATTAATAAATCAGATCTGAGGTATTTATGGCTATTTCTTGTGTTGTTGATCTTACATCTCATTGAGTACATTCCATTTCTATATATTCTTTGATTATTGGCTTCAAACACACATTAAACCATCATTATAAACCCTATAGAAACTCATGAGACATAAATCTACAAAGTGTTTAATGAAATGCCACAATAAAAAAACACATTAAATCAATGAAAAACACAATGTTCCTACAATATTGGGTTGGGAACATTACATGAGCCTCCAAGGATTGTTGAATGGTTGTGCACATAGATAATACTCTGTGTACATGAGAGGCTAAATTTTCTTGAGCACATTGGGAAACAATTTGTGTTCATAAGGAGAATATATTTGGTGTGTCACACTAGGATGGTTGTGCACACATTAGTGTTGTGGGATCAATACGCTAGTGTGCAATTATTTGAGTTATTTATGTTGCTTAAAGTTATGTTAAAAGGATAAAGTTTTTTTCGTTGTTACAATTTGTGTGGTGTGACTCAAGCTTAGGGTGAGCTTATTACTTCAAGTGATACTACACAAACCTATGATTATAATAGAATCTACGCAATGGGTTTTCAAAGTAGAATTGTTCAGTTAGAAAGTTGGATGTTGTGATCCGGATTTATGTAGGAACACAATGAAATATAGAAATACACATAAACACAGAGATGCAGTGGAAATAAGACTTCATTTCATTAACAAAAAATGACTGAAATATGCTTACAAACAAAATGGAAATAAACTAGCTAGGGCGTTGGTAGCTTATCTTTGAGAAGAGATGTGGCCGCTACTCGCATCCATGAGCAGATGATTACAATGAGGCTCTGAAGGCCCTTTTACAATAAACGAGAATGCCAAAATTCCTAGACATCCAAAAACCTAACCCTGGGAGATGAAGCGCCAAAATTCATGTGGGCCCCGCTTGGGTAAGTTGGTGCATCAACTTCCCGGGGTCGTAACTTTTGCATACGATCTCCGTTTTAGGCGTATGATAGCTCGTTGGAAAGAT
>ML808667.1:60746-71424 GCA_009831015.1 Picea engelmannii | reverse complement strand
GTTTCTACATTTTAAAAGAAATTTCCATCCTTAAAATCATCCCTGCTATGATGTCATCCAGATAGATGACCATGAACTTTTTCCTTTCTCCAATGAATGCGATATCCATGGCTCCCTGAAAGGTTGCCCCTGCATTCATCAGACCAAAGGGAATTTTGGCATACATGAACGTACTCCAGGGAGTGATGAAAGTTGTCTTTTCTCTATCTTCAGGTAAGACAGAAATTTGTTTATAACTAGAAAAACTGTCAATCATGGAAATCCTCGATGTGCCAGTTACCCTTTGTAGAATATGTTCCATTTTCGGCAAGGGAAAATTTTCTTTCTTTGAGCTCCTATTCAGGTTTCTGAAATTGACATAGAGTCTGATTTCTCCACTCTTCTTTCTCACCGGGACCAAGTTGGCCACCCACCATGAATACCTCAAAGGCATAATGATCTGAGAATTCAGTAGCCCCTTCACCTCTCTCTCCATGATAGGAAACAACATAGTATTAATCTATCTTAATTTCTGCCTAAATGGTTCAGCCTTCTCTTTCAGTGGGATCTTATGCTCTATGACAACTGTGTCATATGTTCCGAGATCTTCATGGGTTCAGGTGAACACATCAGAAAAATGCTTTAAAATCTCAACATACTCATCCCTCTGCTCCTTAGACAGACAACTTGACAGCTTGACATGCTTAGGATCCTCCTCTGAACCAATGTTGCATTCATATATGTCATCCTCATCAACCGGCTTCTTAGCTTTTACTGCCACATCATTATTTTCAAAGATACCCTCCAAAGGGACTAGTCCTTTTGGAATGTGATTGCTTGGTAACTGCACAATGTGATCATTAGCAATCTTCTCTAAAAATACACCATCGTGTGTGTTATTCTCAGAATCATGATCCTGGTCTATATGTAATACAAAAAATTGATCAACAGCTTCCAGGAATCTTTTGATATCAAGATCATCCTCAAATACCTTCCAGTGCTTGACATTGTCGGGTATAGAGGGTATGTATTTTACTTCTATATCATACCTGAGTTTTGGTGGTAGGGGAACTTTGAAATTACTTGTTGAAATAGCCAAAGAGTCGGCCACCACATTCTCCTCTCTAGGAATGAATGAAATGTTGAAAACTAGGAAAAAGATGTCTATTAAATCCCACACTTCATTTCTATAAGATATGAGCCTCGGATGCTTGGATTGGTAAATATTCCTGACTTGTTTTACAACCAGCTCGTCATCCCCAAACACAGATATTTATTTGATTCACATATCTCTTGCAGCCCTCAAACCCAACACAAGAGCTTCGTACTCTGTCACATTATTGGTAGCTTCGAATTCTAATTTCCAGGACATGGGTATGGTCTCTTGAGTTGGTGAGATAAAMACCATTACAACACCAACACCTTCCCTAGAGGAGGCTCCATCAAAGAACATTTTCCACACAGAGGTGATGGAGGAGGAAACTTCATGAAAAGTAGTGGACTGCTTTCTGAGTTTTGGAGGGGGGCTCAGGAGCATYGGTGAGCTGCAATAAACTGGATCCCATTTCAATGTCAAGGATGAAGATAGGATGGTTAGTGGGGTTAGCTTCATCACAGACGATGTAGGCCAATTGAKCTTCTCTGTACAGCCTTCTATGCTCCCCCCCCAAACAATAATGGTAGCATATGTGAGGTCCATTTGTAACGTTCCACACATCCTTTTTATCCAATATCTTGACAACAACATTCCAAACTTGGGGGGAACATCATCTACCACGATATCCATGACCACACCCTTCATGGGCGGATGAAACAAGGTCATGACCAGATCTTTGATAACCCCAAGACACTGCACCCTCCTCGAATCGAAAGAGTACAAATCATGCTAGGCCTTTGTGACTTCCAGCCCGAGTTCTTCCATGACAGTTTTGGGCATGAGATTATGGGAAGCCCCTAAATCCATCAGACGATTATGCAGCACCTTGTCATGTATGTTTAGTGATGTGTAGAAGGGAGGGGATGAATCATCTAAGTCTTATACCATAGGACCTAGGATGACTGTTGGAATTTCATCTTGAAGGTTTACTGAGTCTGTGGGATGGAAAGGTGGCTCGGGCTACAATATCTTAGAGAGGGGTTTTTTTAAGTCCTCATGTTTGACTAGCTCTGAAAGCGGCACGAGAATTCTAATTTTCTGAATTTCATGCTCAAAATCAAAAGGGGATGTGAGCTTTGGGATTTCTTTTACTTCAGGAACAGGAACCTAGACCACTAGAGAGGGGACTTGGATTTTCTTACCTTTGTCACTGTCTGCCACATCTTTATCAGGCTTCTCTTCTCTGGTGGGACACTCAGGAACATCAGACATTCTGACCTTCTTCTTGGATCTAAGGTTGTATCTATTTTGGCTACCACCAGCCTTGTCTTCCTTGCTCAGCTCATTAAGCTGACTGTCCATGAGAGACTCCTCGTATGTTGATTGAGTCAAATGAGGAAAAGCCGAGGTGTCTTTGATACAATGAATTTCGGGGTCAAGCTCTTCTTCTTCCATCTTCTCATCATCAATCAGGTTATTTTGGAGAGGGGTTTGAACCCTCTTATCCTCTCTATCTTTGTTCATGTGTTCCCTTGGCATAATTTGAGGATCATTATTATTCAGCCTCCTGAAGTTGCCTCTATTATCAACCTTTTGAGGATTTCTTTATTTTGGGCTCCCCTCCATTTTGATTTTCTCCATCTTTGCAGACAGAGAATTTACCATCTTTTTCAATTCATCAACTTGAGCGTAAGCTATAGAAGAACTAGAGATTGAGGCATCGGACCTCCCTCTTCCCTTGTCTCTGTCATATTTTCTTCTGATCCTGTTAACTACCAACACGTTGGATTCTACTTCCAGGGATGCATCTTACATGTTAGCCAAGGAGGTATCCCTTATTTCTCTGAGTAGGAGGTAGAAATCAGGGTCAAAAGCACCAGCATAAGTGATTTTGACAAAGGCTTATGAGGTATTTATCTCAACAGGGATCTTATTATACATTTTATTGAATCTTTTGGAGGAGTCAGAGACAGACTCTCCTTCCTTTCTCTTCAAGGACCCAAACTCTGTCATGTAATACATGAAATCTTTTTTATCTCCCCACTGTCTCAAGAAGGCATTGTCTAGATATTCAATCCTAGCAATAGATCCAGGGTTTAGTCCCCTAAACCATTTTCTAACCTCACCATCAAGGCTCTAGACAAAGTCTCTCATCCAGACATATTCATTTTCAATATTCAGATTATCTGCATAATTGTAGAAGGTAGCCATGTGCTCTTCTGTAGTTACATATTCTTCTCCAGTGAACTTGGGCATGTATTTTAGGTAGTCTCCAGCAGGGAGGGAATTTAGATACTGAGGTAAAATGAAAGGAGCATATTGGGCAGCTATTATAGCATCCATTATGTTTCCAGGTAGATAAGATTCTTCCATTGGAGTGTGAACAGGAGGAGAACAAGGAGGGGATGGAGTCCGGGTAGGAGAAACTGGAACTGAAATTGCAGGAGGAAAAGGAAACAACAGAGGATTTGAGGAGGATGCTAACAAGTTTAAGGGAACAAAGGTTTCTCTTTGCTCATCAGCAGCAACAATAATAGGAGGATGGGTGGTAAGGGCTAGGGTGGGAAAATTAGTTGAGGTTCTGGGTCTAAACCATGGTACAACCTTAGGGGAGAGAGGAGTGATGAGGATTTATCCCTCCAATCCATAATCAAGAGGGGAAAATTCAACAGGAACACTCCCAAAATTCAAAGTTCGAGAAACTCCTATAGACTATATGATAGGAAAAGGAGAAGTGGATATAGGGGATTCTAAAGTACTAAGGAGAAAATCATCAGAAATACCTGGTTTAACAGTAGAATCTTTTTCTAGCAGGGCCTTTACCTTTCTAATAAGTTTCTCTGGATCAGCTTCAGGTGTTGCTAAAGGCATCTTCGGGGTAGACCGCGTTTTTCTACATCTGGAAGCCAAAACTGAAATAGTAGATTCTCCACATTGGAGTCGTCGCAATGGATTCGCCAGGTGCACAGTAGCAATCTTGTAGGGATCTGAAGCCTGATGCACCTTCAGGATCAGAGGCTCAATGTCGTTCAATCCTGGGGAAAATCTTCAACTTTTTCCCCGGTAATTGCGCCATAGATGTTAGCACCAGAAGTCACCTCTGGATTGCAGCAGAGGTAAGCCTGATACACATCAGTTTTATATGTCACGATAATTGAATTAGGGTGGTCAAATGGGTGCAGAACCAGGAGAATATTGTTTTAATTCAGAAAACTAGGCAAGGCATGCATGAGCAGGTGAGTTCCTGATCTAACTTCAGTTAGGAAGTTGAGTTTAAAATGAGAAGAGGGAACACTTGGTGAGAAAGCTGAACAAGACTTCTATGGGCATCAGGCCTTCCAGTAGCTTAGAGAAGAAATACAAGACACTGAAAATGTGCCTAAGTGACACAGTTACAACAACACAATGATCAAACCTTCATCACAATGTTGTTGTAAAAACTTGACTGCATCCTCCAATTCTGAGTTACTCAGTGTGAGGAGGAAGAGATAATACAAAAACTTGATTTAAAACTAGTAAAAATATTGTCATGATCAAACATGCATCACAACAACACAATCACCCTCGACTGGATCCTCCAATTCCAAGTGTCTTAAAATAGTGTTTACAAAGAGATGGAGGGAAGCTGACTTTCATTAAATAGGAACTCTCAGATACAATTGGATAACCAGGAAAACCAGTACTTCATCAAAACTTTACAATCAAGAGCCTAGCTCAACCATCAACCCTTACAAAACATAAAAAGTTGAGTATATATACTCAAAGAAACTCGCCCCTGACAATAGGAGAGTTGTTGAGACATTAAATTCCAAGTTAGCGTGTGCAGGCTCTTCTTGTCTGAAAGGAACATAAGATCGGCATGGCTCTTGTAGGGGGGCCTACACACAAGGGTACCACGGGTAGACCTCTCTAGACCTTCCACGCCTTCCATTTATGGATTGAGTTGAGGTTTCAACCACCTACTCAATCTTCATTAACTTCTTTCTTCCCTGGAGAGTGGACAAGACTTTAGGCGCAAGGCCCAAAGGTTGGCCTCCTTTTCTTCCGACTCCATCCTCGATGTAACCCAGGGCTATGACCTTGCCCTAAAACCAAAGGCATTTCATGAACTTTGGGTATCGGTGATGGGAAGGAGTCAACCCCTTGTCCTTCAAAATCTTGGCTACCGTAATCACGACGGGGCTTAACTTGCGTTAGTGCCTCCATTATCTCTCGTCGATATGGTCACCGACTATGACCAGGGGCTAGGACCATGGGCCTAACCCCCGAGGGTTTCATAATTTCACGTTTCGGGGCTTCAGGCTATGGGTGCATTTGTTGATGAGAACCCCAAAATGTCGACTCCCAAAAAATCTTGATCGACCGCCACCTGTCCCATGAGATCAAATGGCTCCCTTTAATCCTGGGCTTCGAGGCTTCGGGACTTTGTGTTTTCGCGAGTCCTCATGACTCTGATCCTCTTCTCTCTCGACTCGCAAAATCAAAACTCTACCTGACGCTATTCCTCGTGCAGCTCTATGATCGTTGTCACCTGATGGTTGTCAATCTGCTCCATCGATGGATCCTCGCCAATGAAAACTGGTCTTTTCCTGCTCACTTGATTTGATCCGTTATTTGACCATTTCCAGCATTTCAAAATGTGAAAATAGATACTTGGATGGCATGAATTAGGTTTTGGAGAAAAAAGGATCAGTGATGGAGGTAGAGGGGAGAAGTGATCACCCTTTGGAAGAGATAGAGAAATTCAGCGCCGATATCTTTCGAGCATGTTGATAGGGAAAACTATTCGGTCGACAAGAATGAATGCAATGAAGGAACAATACATGCTGGGAGGGAAAAGAAAACCATGACTGGGTCTGCAAAAAGGGGAAAAGACAAGAAAAAATGTAGACTTAGGTAGATAATCACAAGCCCCAAGGTCTTGACAGGATTATGTGATAACAATTCCCACTACTCCTTCCACTCCACTAAAGATCCATAAATTGACTAGGGAAGAAATGGTTGAATGTCAACTCAAAGGCCTTTTTTATAATTATGATGACAAATATTTTCCTATGCACAAATGTAAGGAACAAAAAAAAATTATGTCCATCTCTGAGGATGTTTCAGAAGATGATGTTGAGTCCCCCCCTGTGGCTAAGTCACCTGAACCCACTAACATGACCCCACCCTTCGACCCTCCCGAAGTTGAATCGGTCATTTCTCGGAATTCTCTCGTTGGGTTCTATGCTCTCCAAACCCTCAAGATAATTGTTTACATTAAGCATACAAAGGTCATCATCCTTGTTGACAGTGGAAGCACCCATAATTTAGTCATATTCGTATTTCTCAAGAAACTAATTGTTATATATGTGTCATCAATAATTTTCAAATCATGATTTCCAATGGCAGGTTCATGAAATGTGGGGCACATCATGAAAATGTGTCTCCAAATTTGTCAGCACCACATGAAATCTCATATGTTTTCTATCGACATCGGCAGTTGTGACATTGTGTTGGGTGTAGAATGGCTAAGGAATTTGGGTCTTAGTGTCATGGATTTTAAGGAATTAACCATGCAATTCAACCAAGAGGGACAATAATATAAGTTCCAAGTCATCACCGTCGGTTTGTTGAAGATCGTCAGTTCCCATCGCATGGAAAATCTCCTCAAAAAATGTCATTCTAGAATTATTGCACAACTCCATGCTATTCATTCCACTAAGACACCCTCTGTGTCGCAAGACCTCCAACCCATCCTCTCCAAACATCAAGTTTTCTTTTTCCACTCCCTAGGAACTTCCTCCTTCCCGTGGTGTTCATGATCATTCCATTCCCCTTGTCCCTGGAAGCCTTCTCCCAATGCCCATCCCTATCGTCATCCCTTTTCCCAAAAAAATGAAATTGAGAAAATTGTTCAAGAATTTCTCACCGCAGGTGTTATCCATCCCAGTACTATCCCCTACACTTATCTTGTGGTCATGGTCCTTAAGAAATAAGTCTCTTGGAACATGTTCCCTAACTTCTACGTCCTCAACAAACTCACCATCAAAGAAAAATTTCCCATTCCTGTCAATGATGGCCTCTTGGATGAATTAAGTGGTTCCCATTTCTTTGCTAAATTTGATCTTCGTTCTCACTACCACAAGATATGTATGAATGAGGAAAACATTCCTAAGACTGCATTTTGAACTCATGAGGACCACTATGAGTTTTTGTTCATGCCCCATGGCTTGTGTAATCCTCCCTCCACTTTCCAAATCCTCATGAATCATGTCTTTCATCCTTTTATATGTCATTTTTTCTTAGTTTTCTTTGATTATATCCTCATCTATAGTAAAACCTGGACAACCCATCTTGATCATGTGGATCGAGTTCTACATATACTCTCTCAGCACCAAATTTTCCTCAATAAATCCAAATGTGATTTTGGCACCTCAGAAGTTGAGTACTTGAGTCATATTGTTGGCAAGGCAGGTGTCACGATGGATCCTACAAATATTGAAGCTATGCAGGATTGGCCTCGCCAAAAGACTCTCAAAATCTTGTGTGGATTTATGGGTTTAATAGGCTATTATCGCAAGTTTGTTAAGAATTATGGAAATATTGTGGCACCTCTCACTACTCTCCTTAAAAATAATTCTTTCACTTGAACTCTCGCACTTGATCAGGCATGTCAAACCTTGAAGGTGTCCATGTGCACCACTCCAGTCCTGGCCCTTCCTGGTTTCACAAAAACCTTTGTTCTGGAATGTGATGCTTCAGGGAGAGAAATTGGATAAGTTCTTATGCAATATGGTCGTCCTTTGGCCTTTACCAACAAACAACTATTAGAGCGACATTTGGGCCAATCAATCTATACAAATGAAATGTTGGTTATTCTGCATGCAGTGGATCTTTGGCACCCTTATCTATTGGGGCATCGCTTCCAAATTAAGACAGATCATCAAAGCCTCATGTAGTTTATGGAACAAATCCCTTCCTCCCCAGAGCAACAAAAATGGGTGAATAATCTCTTTGGATATGATTATGAGATCATTTACAAGAAAGGAAAAGACATTGTGGTTGCTGATGCACTTTCAAGAAAATATGAAGATGAAGGGTCCTTTTTTTCCCTCTCCTTCATTGTACCATATTGACTCCAAGTTGTTTGCCATGAATGGCTCCAAGATCCCAAAATTTTTCATATGATCCAACAATTGCAGGCCAATTCTCCAGTTTCCCCAGGGTACTCTTGGCACAATGATGATCTTTGCTACAAAGTCCCTTTGTATTTAAGTAAAAAATCATAACTTAAATCTGTGGTACTTTCTGAGCGTCACGATACATCCACAGTTGGGCACTCAAGGTTTACCAAGATCTATGACCAGGTCAAACGTTCTTTTTTCTGGGATGGTATGAAACAAGATGTTCACAATTTTGTGGGAAAATATGATGTTTATCAATGCAACAAGGGAAAAAAATTCAAATCTCCTAGTACACTATAACCGCTTTTGATTCCATCTTCTATTTGGAGGGATATATCTATGGATTATATTGTGGGCTTACCTAAATTGGGCAATAAAACAGTCATCATGGTGGTCATTGATCGTCTTTCCAAGTATGCTCATTTGTGTGCTCTTCAACACCCATTTACTGCCTTGTAGTGACCTAAATTAACTAAATTCTACTAAATCCATAAATTGAAACAATAAACTTCTACTTCTATGCAGAAAACTCAGTAATTTCTTTTAATTCATCATATAAGCATGTTAAATTAAATAATGAACAACAATTTCATAATTGAATAATAATTACTTAACAGAATAATACAAATTTACCTCTTCCTGACGCTAATTTCTCCATTGACCCGGTTGTCCAGCCTATTGTCCATTGACCCGGTTGTCCATCTTGTTGCTTTGCTACTGCCTGATGTGCTGACCAACTCTGCCCAAACCGACTATCCTCCCAGCCAGCTAGGAGCATCCTGTCTGGCTCCCTAGCTCTAGGAAACCGAAAGGAATCCTGGCCCCCTTGCCCAAAACCCCTAGCAACCTAGTGCCCCCTGCAATGTTACTCAAAGACTGTGGAACTCTACCATAGAACCAGAAAATCCAAGCCAAGAAACCAGTACTCTCGTCCCCCCCTCCAAAATGTTTCCTTCCCCCCCAAAATAAAATCCTCTTCCAAAAGAATGCCTTCCACCGTAAGGCTCTCCCCGTCATATTCCCCTTTCACTAACTCTTCCCCTTTCATTACTTTCCTTATCCATTTATTTATTATCTTATCCTTTCATATTTATTATCTTATCTTATCCCTTATTAATATCTTATCCTTATATTTAATGTCCTATCCCTTCCCAAATACGTAAGTCTTTAACAAATTAAACTTATTAACCCCTTTAATTCTTTACTCAATTAATTAATGAGTCAATTAATAGTTAATTAATCCTTGACAGACATGAACAAGTAATTAATAATAATTAATTAGTTAATATTATTTAAGAAATAATTATTGTTTAGCTAACTTTTTAGGACAGTTAGATTATTAAATTAATTATAATTAATAATCCTATACATATATTTAAGCAGGGTCATTACATACACCCACCCTTCAGGAAACTTCGTCCTGAAGTTAAGGTATCTTATGGTACAAAGGAAAAGAAACATGGTTCACACATTCATAACAATTAACCGACACTATCAATAAGTAAGTCAAGAAAACTCATACATACTAGCATATATGTACAAGAAATGCATGTGTAGCTAGTACATACAAGTCTGGTGCATGTACTAATAATCAATAACTATCTCCCTTTAGTAATTTATGTATGCATCCAATCCAATCAACAAGAATAGTCTTTTATAAAATACAACAACCAATCAATTGTTTGAGAAATCCTTTAATTACAATCATCCGTTTCAACAATTTTATTTAAACAACTGTGGTTTACTTACGAAATTATGAATATTCATATATACACATTTCTTTTCTTTTTTTTCTTGAAGGGAAAACATTAAATTCCACCACAAGACAGATCTCCATACCTTTTCAACTATTACTACTCATCCTTCCTCCCTAACCTACTTCCATCTCCATTCCTATCCTTCCTCTGCTAGACTATCTTGGAGCGTCAACTATATTGACCTAACTCCAAATAGAACCCATAAGAGGAAGTGTCGCTATCTCAACCCAACTTCCCTAGTAGGCATATGACAGTCATCATCACACATCTTGGGGAGCGTGAACTAACATCATCCTCCCATGACTTCAGGTTTTGGAGGATACATGGTGGGAAATGCCTCCACCCCTCCTAATCATAACTAGGGTCCACACCCTACAATGGGATATACAGTGGCACCATGTTGTTGGGGGTTTTGTCATCATTTATTCGGTTTTGGGTAGTTTCATCACCTAAAATCATGCACTGGTCCACATATCATAGCAATGCATCCAAACCAATATAAATTCCACATACAATATTCATACCATGAAGTTTCGTGGTTAGTGGTCCTGATATCCACTTTCATCATCATTATCCCTTGGCTATTTCATAGCCCATAACCTGCATATTAGTCTGTAACACAAACTCATACATTTCTATGCATTATCATAATGTAATTGCATACTATCATCATTTCAATT
>ML808667.1:49673-60653 GCA_009831015.1 Picea engelmannii | reverse complement strand
AGATCCTGGACTATACTTGTCCCACTGGACCTTAACTTGGTCTACCAGATGGTTCCTAAGCTGTCGGACTCTACGGTCCAATATGCGTAACGGTTCTACCGTGAGGGTTCCCACATCCGATACCTGCAATTCCTTACAATTTAGTTTATGTGATTCATCAGCAACATAATGACATAAAAAGATACATGAATTACATTATGAGTTTCATGCAAGTGGGGTGGCAGTACGAGACGATAGGCAACGGGTCCAATTTTCTCTTTGATCCTTAATGGTCCTATAAATCAAGGTGACAACTTTTTCCCCTTCCCGAACCTTATGGTACTCTTATTAGGCCTGATACGAATGAAAACCTGGTCTCCCACTTCATAACTTCGGCCGGTCCTATGTGCATCCGCATAGCTTTTCTGCCTATCCTATGCTTCCTTTAGTCTCTGCCTAATCTGAATCACCTGTTCCTCCATTTCTTGAATCAATTCTGGCCCAACTGTTACTTGGTATTCTAGTCTATCCCAACTCAGTAGCGTTCTACATGGCCTCCCATAGAAACCTTCGTCGGGTGGCATTCTGATGGAGTTATGATAATTGTTGTTGTAGGGAAACTCTACCAAAGGTAGGTACTTCTCCCACTGGGTTTGATTATCCATTACATACATCCTAAGCATGTCTTCCATGACTTGATTTACTCTCTCAGTTTTCCCATCTGTTTTAGGATGATAAGCTATGCTTAAGTTCAACTGAGTCCCCAACGCTGACTGTAAACTTGTCCAAAACCTATAAGTGAATCTAGAATCCCTATCTAAAATTATCTTCTTAGGTATCTCGTGCAAATTGATAACCTCACTTACAAACACACATGCCACATCAGTGACATCGTAAGTATCTCTAACCAGAATAAAATGAGCACTCTTGGTTAACTTATCAACTATCACAAGAATGGCATTGTGTCTATGGGATGTGAGCGACAACCCCACAGCAAAATCCATGGAAATGACTTCCCATTTGGACATAGGAACATCATGTGGTTGTAGGAGGCCTATCGGGTGATGGTGGTCGGCTTTCACTTGTTGACATTCTAGGCACTTGGCGACGAAATGGACTACATCGCTCTTCATGCCTACCCAGAAGAAGAGTTTCCTTATATCTGCGTACATCTTCTTCACACCCAGAAGCGCAGAATAAAGTGCTCTATGGGCTTCCTTCAGTATGATGCTTCGAATATCCCCATTCTCAGGGATGTACATCCTTCCTCGATATCTCAACAGTCCGTCTGCTTGCAGACTATATCCTTCATACTTTGGATCTAACTGCCTCCTACTCTAGAGGTTTGAAGTAACTTATAAATACCAATTGTCTCATTGGAGTTGTGCCAACACATGTTCCCTCAAATTGACCTTTAAGGTTACCAAGGAGAAGATACATAGTCTCCTACTTCAGGGCATCTGTGACCACATTTTCCTTTCCCTTGATGTACAAAATACCAAAATTGTACTCACTCATAAACTCACTCCATCGCCTTTTCCTGGAATTCAGATCTCTTTGAGTGAAGAGATGTTTTAAACTTTGATGGTTCGTTTTGAGCTCCAAGTTTCACCCCACAAGATAGTGCCTCCAAATTTTCAGAGCTGGCATTACAGCTGCCAACTCTAAATCATGAGTCACATATAGCTCTTCATGTTTCTTCAACTTCCTTGACACATAATCTATCACTCCTCCATCCTACATTAGCACGGCCCCCAACCCTTGCTTTGAGGCATCCATGCAGAATGTGAAGTCCTTTTCCATATCTAGCACTCGTAGAATTCGTGCACTAGTTAGTAACCTCTTAAGCTCAATGAATGCACTATCACACTCTTATGTCCATTCATACCTGACCCCCTTACGCTGCAAGGTGGTGATGGGTTTCGCTATTTTGGAGAATCCTTCCACAAATCTCTAATAATAACCTGCTAGCCCCATGAAGCTTCTCACCTCATGGGCATTTTTTTGCACTGGCCACTCCATAATGGCCTTTACCTTTTCTGGGTCCATAGAGATTCCTTCACCAGAAATGATATGACCTAAATAGTGGATCTCTTTCTGGAAGAAGGAACACTTCGACAACTTCCCAAACAATTTGTTCTCTCTCTAAGGCAGGACAACACTACTCGCAAGTGCTCCTCATGTTCTCTTTCATTTTTGGAATAGATGGGGATGTCATCTAGAAAGACTTGTACAAAATGGTCTAAGTACTTCTGGAATACGTCGTTCATGAGGCTCATGAATACTGTTAGCACATTGGTCAATCTGAAAGGTACTACAACAAACTCGTAATGCCCAAACCGAGTTCAAAAGACAGTTTTTTTTTGGGATATCGCCTTCCTTAATCTTTAACTGATGATACCCTGATCGCAAATAGATCTTTGAGAATACCGCTACTCCTTTCATATGATCGAAGAGGTCATCTATTCGCAGCATCAGGTACCTATTTTTCACTGTAGCACGGTTCAAGTCCCTAATCTACACACAGTTGTAAGGATCCATCCTTCTTCTTTACAAAAATTACTGGTGCACCCCAAGGTGAAACACAAGGCCTTATTAGCCTTAACTCCAGTAACTCTTTCAACTCACAAAGTTTCAACGTTGTCATTCGATACAGAGTCTTGGAAATTGGTTCTGCACCAGGTTTTAGCTCAATAGTAAAATCAAGCTCCCTCTCAGGAGGTAACCCTGGTAACTTGTTCTGGAAAACATCCTTAAACTCTGACAATACTGGGTACTGATCTAAGGAGGGTCCTTTCTTTTCATTCACTGCTTCAACGACATAAGTTCAACACCCTTGCCTCAATCATCTCTTAACCTTTCGCTAAAAAAACAATTTAATTAGTCGCTTTAACTAGTTTTAAATTCAAGCATGAATTATAAATTTTAAATATATTTAAACATAATTTTAATTATAGTCTGGACCCAATCCTTTTCCCTCCATTTAACCGCGCTTAGTCATTACTTCAAAGAATGGTGACTGATACCATGCCCCTTGCAATCACAGTGGACAAGATGAATTACTTTGAAGAGAATGAGTGGGATTGGAGGTATAATGTTCCCTTACAAAACTAGTAGATTTATTGAAATCGATTACATTAACTTGGAAACTTATACTAAAGGATAATGTCTTCATTTATCTATGAGAAAAATGATTCTTTAGAAAAAAAAGAAAAAAAAATTGATTTAGTAGAGGATATAAGCTTAATTCTTAATTCATAGCCTTCATTTGTGGGAAAAACCATTACTACCCATTGAGTAACCAACCTCAACTTTTTATCTTGTAATAGACCCACTCTTCACAACTCTAGTTTGGATAAGGATTCCAAACTCTTCTTATAATTATGGAAATTTGGTTCATTACGAGGATCGAAAACACTGGAATAAATTCCAAGTTCAATACGTAGAAACAAAATGATGAGATATAACTATCTAGGTTTGAGTGGATATGAGCACTTTAAAATCCATAACCGGCTTAAAATCCATAAAATAGAGGGAAAATTTAAAGATGGTGGGTGTGATTCTTATCTTAAAATGTGTGTGTGAACTTCCCACATATGCACTTCACTTGTTTGGAAGGAAATGGGATACACACTTTTACAAAGGGATGCTTGGGACAAAGTTTCATTTAAATCTATGAGGAACGTTTTTCAACTTATATGTTCTAGATCCATTTGTTATACTAAGATTTTCTTAAAATATTCCAGTGCATTCTATAGTTAATTTAAGGAAATTATCGAGGGGTCTTTCTCTTAACAACCATTTTGATATTAAGATTCTCTTAAAAGATTACAACGCACAATAAATTGAATTTAAGGCTACTCCTGAGTCCTGAGGTGTGTATATTCTTTTTTTTTAAGGTAAATTAATAATTTAATTATTAAAATATATAAATAAAAGCAACTTGATTGGAATAAGCATCCTCAAATTAAGCAACCAAATTCGAAATGCACCTTCATGTAAAAAAAAAGTTAATCAACCAGCTTTTTCTTCCGTTATAATAATTGAAATTTATACTTTATTTGTCAATGCTGCAAACAACAAAATAACCACGAGATTCCCTGCCAAATGGCCCATAAGTAACCGTAAGATGCATCACAAGAGACCGACTAAATTATATCATTTACGTCGGGCAACATGTTATCAAGTCAGTCCACCACTTCAAATCGTGTACGGTGACGACATCCATTTGAATCCCAATCACTACTCTCCAGATATTCCAGAAGTTTACACCATCGGATCAGTCAAACGAACCAGATTGTTAATAGGTCATACACTACAAGTTGGCGATAACCAAAGACCGACCCTTCTAGCTTGCTCGCGGGTTTAAGGAAAAAAATATCTTATCTCAGTCGTTTACTGGAATTTGCATTCCGAAAATCTTTCTAAAATAATAATAAAAAAATGGACAGTATTGGCCCGAAGAAGACGATTTAGCAATATTGGATTAAGTGGATAAGGAAAGTAATGATAAGGAAAGTAATGAATCGATATTTTTTTTTCCCTTAAAAATGTACCCTCAACCATGATTTTGTTACTGAAGGATGTTTTAATCCATCAATATCTTAAACTGGTCATTCGTCTCTGCCTCTAATGTAAACCATGCCTCTAGGTTCTGCTATGGTTAATCCATCTTCTGCCACGGTGAATCAATTCTTCGTTGCAATCACTTCGATCCACCTCCTCGGTGAAGAACCGTAGTATGCCCCGATGGATTTCTCCTAGTGAACTTCTCCGTACCAAAAGTGAATTGTCTAGGTGCTTTTCCCTGTAGGCAACTTTCTCTCATTGTGTATTTCATAATCTTTCGATCGATTTCGGAAAGTGGAGTTTAGAGATTCAACTATCTTCTGATAAAGAAGAGGTTCTTGGAGTACCATTTATCCTATTGATGTATGGGAAGGAGGACAAGGAGATCGCTCAAGATCTCTAGTTCTGATTCTCAAGATAATAACAATAACCTAATTATCAGCTGGAAAATTACCTCAAATTGCTAGAGATTTTCAGAGTAAGAAACGAAAACTGCCTAAACTTTCCGTCTTGTGGAAAAACAACATTGGGTTGAAAACAACTATGCCCAGAGTCTGACCCTAAACGTTCGAAACAATAGAATGAATCGTCTGAAAAAGGATAAATATGACTAACTAAGGTTTCATGGAAAATACTAAGAATATACGAGTACGTCCGCTGTATTTCTATCTCTACTAGTAACAAATGTAAGAGTGTATATGATGGTGGGAGACTATTTATACAATTTTTCCCCTACGGTCTCGTCAATTGACATGAAATGTTGAGGAATTTGCAGAATTCTTTATAATATTAAGAATAATTTAGGAAAGAAAGGAATTAACTTAATAAATAAATATTGTTTATCCGTAATTCAAGATTTCAAGGGATGCATACTAACTCTTGACAAACAAACAAAAATTTATATAGGAGAAAACTAGCTTAAAAAAAATAATAATAGGATGTGTAGGAATTTTTGAGTTCAAAACGCATTCTTCATACTCTTCCCGGAGGCCTGCTCTACAGCAGATCCAGGGGCACTTCTACTTTAAGAGAAATCTGTAGACAAGGGCAGTAGACTACAATCACTAAATATTGATTTCGAGTGATCGATCCTTTATTTAATATCTGCACACCTAATTAAAAATGCCCTGCAAACAAACATTGGTTAGTGGTTGGCAGATTAACAAATGATAAAAATCCACTGAAAACGAATCAACACCTATCCACTTGATTTAATGGACATAATAATAGGCTTAATAAAAGGATTGCATTCTGGGTTCTGCCATTCAAAATGCTTCCACCTGTTCTTCTCGAACTTTCTCAAATAGAGGATGCGCATCCAAGAAAGCTTTCATCCAATCGACGAGCTCTTCAACATCAGTTACAGTGTAAAGAATCCCTCCAACCACCATCGCATACACGTATTCTAGAAGCAACAGGATGCTGATAACCCTGTGGCGGTGATTCTTTTTTATAAAGTGCGGATCCGAGAACAAAAAAAAAAAAAAACATTTTCTCTAGCTCCCCTTTCTTGAAATAATTCGGAAGAAATTTCATAGAATTTGTTCTGACCACAAATATGTTTTGATATTTCCCTAGGTGAGCTTTTCTTAGGGATGAAATCCAATATTTGATGTATTCTCTTACCTTATCATGGAGCTCCATGCCCATCATTAATTTCGAGGGAAACATCGTTGAAGGCTTAACTAGGAGCCCGTCGAAACTGCAGTCGATGTCTGCAGATCAGATTTTCATAGAAATGTTGGGTTTCAAACCGTTACCCACTGTAACCTTCGTTGAATCTTATAGCTTCGATAAATTTCCTAACGGAGGGGAAATATCTAAGCTTGCTCATGGGTTTAAAGTTGGCATCCTCCGCATCCTTCACTGAATCGTCTGATTTTGTTGTTTTGAGGCAGGACCTTCGATTTCCTCATTATCTTTGTCATTAGGCTTTGAGGTCGGGGATCTGTCAAAAAAAATGTAGAGAAATTCTTTGAGTAGTCGAATTCTGCAAGACTGACTGGGACCGGAAAGTGTGAATCGCTCAATGGATTGTTGTGAGCTCAGGCTCTGTAAAAAAAAAATTGTTTTCGAAGGAGCTTGCAGCCATTACCATAGCTCTGCCATAGTAGCAGAGAGGGAGAAGCCCAGGGTGCATTTGGATAGTGAGATAGGCGACAGTATGGGAGCGTTAGGGTGAGGATGGTTTAGGGTTCGGTAAGAGAGGCGTGTAGGGATGGGAATGAGCGTGGTGAGGGAGGGGGCACGTGGGCCTCATGCGAGGACCCACTGCCCATGTTGAATTTATTTATTTATTTTATTATTCTTATTTACTTTTATTTTTATTTATTTATTTATTATTATTCATGGATCAACTTTTCATGGATCAGGTCTTCAATCTTCATGGCATGCCTCATTGTATTATTTCTAATCGAGAGCCCACTTTCAACAAAAATTTTTGGAAAGAACTATCTAGGATACAGGGCACCCTATTGCATATCAACACAACTTATCATCCCCAAACTGATGGTCAAACTGAAGTTATCGACAAGTGTTTGGAAACATATTTGAGGTGTTTTTCATCGGAAAGGAAAAATCAATGGGATCAATGGTTACCACTAGATGAATGGTGGTACAACACTTCTTACCATACAACTATTCACATTAATCCTTTTGAAGCAATATATGGACAAAAGTCACCTTCACTTCTCTCATACTTGCCAGGTGTCTCGAAGGTCCAGGCGGTTGACCAAATGCTTATATTTCAAGAGGCTATTCTCCCTACCCTTAAAAAGAATTTGGTCATGGCCCAGAATCGCATGAAGTAATAGGTAGATAAATTTTGCTTTGAAGGTCAATTTTTTGAAGGAGAGAAGGTATTTCTTCAACTGCAACCTTATAAGAGAAATTCCCTCAAGAATGACCATTGTCGGAAACTGGCACCCAAATTTTATGGTCCTTATACCATTCTCAATCATGTGCGATAGGTGGCCTATCAGTTAGATTTTCCCATTCATTCTAAGCTCCATCTTGTTTTTCATGTTTCTTGCTTAAAGAAGGTGATTGGAACTAAGTGCCAAACTCAAACCAACCTTCCCTAGTTGGATGAAGAAGGCTCCATCTGGTTGCAGCCACAAATAATTTTGGATCATTGTGAGTGTCATCTAGGTTAGTGCACCATCAAGGAAGTGTTCGTCTAGTGGAAAGATACAACTCCAGCAGATGCCACTTGGGACCCAGCTACCATTCTGCAACAATTTTCTCATCTCAAGCCTTGAGGACAAGGTTGTTTTTAAGGGAGAGGACATGTTAGGGACATAAAATCCCTAACCCCTCACATAGGTAGAATAATATATTTCCATTTAATAAATGCAAATATTAATAAGGCCTATCAATAAGGAAGAATAAGTCAAATGTAAGAAGACCTAATAGAAGCTTCCTCTTCTAGAAGGATCTTCCTCTAGATTTTTCTTTTGGATAGACATATATAGTATAAATAGTAGTAGAGGGTATGAGAAGTTTTTTCTTGGATATTATTGTAATAGAGCTCTGCTCTGCTGGAGGTTTCCCCCTCGAAGAGGCAAGTGAACATTTCTATCATTAATAAGGTTCTCTTTCTAGTGTTATTCTGGTATTATTTTGGTATTGTTCTGGTTATATCATTGTGTTCTGCCCTTTCTAGCTAAACTATTTATGCTCTCCATACTATTTTATATATGTAATACTACAGAGAATTTAATCTCCAATCCTATTCCAAGGCTGCTAATCCTAGCTAATGTTTGTTCTCTAGCAAATAAAAGAGTCTAATTGATTTTGATTATGAATATTTTCTTATGGTTTTTTTATTTCAAAGGGAATTGGATGAAACTATTATGGTGTTTTGGGCTCTTAACCCAACCATAGCAATGCAGAGATGTTAGTGCAATCGTTTAATTCAATGAATTCTAGATACATGAGGGGAAATAATATTTTACTTTGTAAACTTCTCAATGTAACCTCTCAAACACCAAGCAACCATGCAAGACAAATCACAACCAAACTTTTTACAAGATCTCAAACCAAATACTTCAACAATGCACTTTGTCTTTAAAGCTTCAAAAGCTTGTTTACATGCAAATATTTTTTGTTTATTTTTCCAAATATGATACAAAAAAGTTCCCTAATCTAAAAAAGAACACAATGTGCAAATGGAAAACCATCAAATCAACAAGCAAGGGATGTAGGAAATTGGTAGTGATGTTAAAAATACAATCCAATGTCTCTACAATAATCTCAACCCAAACTCAATTATAAATATGGATCTAGTAATGAACACCAATCATAAGAGGGTAAACAAACAAAATGCAATCAATATGGGAAACTACCATATCTAACCAGATATTTTGGGTGCACTTCCCAACTTCAATGGACCACTAGACAACAAACAAGTGTACACAAGCAATCCAAGCAAGCCATATGAACACACTTCAAACCTAAATTGAAGACAAAAGGTGTGACAAAAGGACTCAACCAAAGACAATATCCAAGGATACAGACGAATCGTAGATCCCTAAGATTAGATAGGTATTGATATGACCAAAGAAATATGGAAACCTTGCAATTTTGAATTTTACATTGGTTGTTGTGGTTCAGATGACCTGCAATAGGTGACTAGCCGCTTGACACTAGTAATGAAACAAGAGACACTTTGAAAGTTTTTTGAAAAAAGAGAGAGAGATTACTCATATATGTCATATCTAAGAGGTCTAATCTCTGAGGGAGTATCAAGGAAGGAAACAACAAAATCAAAAACAAAAATAGAGGAGAGCAAGCAATGGATTCTAAACTAGATAAGAATCAAAGATTCTTCCCCAATGGAGTCACCAGTTATTTTACAAAGAAAATATCACAGGTGGATAGTAATTTCTTCCTAGGATCTTTCTAGTGATCCAAGACAAACAGTGGGATAGACTTATATGGATTTCCTTAGAAACAATCAATCAGATTCACAAACATATAAGAAATGGAAGAATGGCATACCTTTTCCTGGAGGTTATCCTTCGTATGTCCTGGCTACTGTAGACTTGAAGTTCCATATCCAACCTCTACAACTTGCTTCATGCACCTAAGAGACAAAACAATACCATCCTACTTCTCTTCCTAGTTTTAGAATCCTAGATCTAGCTTGGATCTAACCTGATCTATTAGAGAATAAATCGGATCTGAACATTCATGCATCAAATACAAACATTCATAGGGGAAAACCAATGATCTATTAATTCAAATAACAGAAGTACATCAATATAATTGCCTCATGGTGTAGATGCACTCCTCCTTTCCCCTTTCTCTTTATTCCTCCTCGGTTTCTCAACCAAGCTAGGAAACTTGAATGCAATAGATGGAGATGGAGAAGCTCTTATATATTTAGACATCATAACTTTGCAAATGACTCTTCCTCCTCATGGTCAATATTTTCCTTCTTTATATAGATTCTTGGAAGAGGATTAAGAGAGTTTCTATATACTCTATGGAGACTCGAATATTGTGAGTTCCAAGGCTCGTTCCATGAAGAACCAACTCATACCTCACTAATCTCTTTGAAACTCCACCAATATAGAAGGTTGTTGAGGGTGTCTCTTGTTGTGAACAAGTGTCAATTGTCATGTCTCTATTCATATCATATGTGACTAACGACGCCCATAGAAAATGATTTAAACCTTGAGTTGAGGGTTGTGTCTTGGCTTACATATTTTGTTGTGTCCCTTATAACAATGTAGAGTTAAAATTAATGTTATAACACCTTCGTTCAATTCCCACAAAGTTAGGCACACTAATTCTACACCATCTACTTTACAATGGGTAGAATCCTTAGAATGATGAGAAGTGCCAAGGAATTTCCTGAGTTGTAAAAACATATAGGATGAATTTATAAAAATCAATTTAGTGTACATGAATAATGTTAAATTGAACCATCCTATCATATGAAACTTTAGTTAGGGTGTGCAACTACTAGCCCATATACTAATGATCGATTCATATAGCCTTAGGGGAGAAGAAAAGTTCTTGGGAACCTTGTTTTCACCCGAGAAATCCAAGGACCTAACGAAATCATCATGGCCACAATTTTTAATCTACCAAATATGTCAAACTCAAACATTGTGAGTTGATGTGATCGAGGGACCTAGTGTTTTCTAGGATCAATCCATGGCATTAGTGTCCATGACCACATAGTATTATCTTCATGAGTTTGTGATGATATATATTCCATTCCTCAATCAAATAATCAATATTGAGCTCCTAAACTAGTTCATCCTTGAAAATATAGCATTTTGTGAGTAACTCATTTCACATGCTTTCGTATGGCACTATGTTTGAGATACTATCCAAGATAGTCATGAGAGGGAAAATCCTCAGATTGCATTGTTTATATAACTCAAAAAAAACCTATCCACAACAAAGGTAGTGATGAAG
>ML808666.1:46267-78066 GCA_009831015.1 Picea engelmannii | reverse complement strand
TTATTGAAAATTAAAATCCACTGTTCCTAATGATTGTAACCATTGGATTCCTAGTACAACATGAGCACCACCCATGGGTATAGCAATCATTGGAATATTCATTACATATTCCCCCATAGTAAGATTGATCTTATTGCATTTTCCTGAGCAATTGATAGTTCCTCCATCTGCAATCATTATTTGAAACTCCGGTGCTAGATATACAAAGCAATTGAGAGATTTGGCTAATTTATAGTGAATGAAATTATGAGTACTGCCAAAATCAATTAGGACTATTACATTTTTCTTTTTGATGTATCCTTCGATCTTGAGGGTTTGAGGAGTGCTAATTCCAACCAATGCATTACACGATATCGTGGGAGTCAACTCTTCAGACGAACTTTCTTATACATTTTCATCTTCAGATGATTCTTTTTCTTCTTCTTCTTCCTCTTCACAATCTATGTAGAATAATTTATTCTCACCACACTTATGTCCCTTATTGTACTTGTTGTCACAATTAAAGCATAAACCTTTTTCTTTTCTTTCCTCCAATTTTTGGGGTGTCAACCTTGTAGGTTGAGGTGTTTTAGAAGAAGGATCATTGTTCTCTTTATATATGTTAAGATTGGTCCTTCTGGTATCCATAGCCATATTTTTACTTTCAACATTTCTTGCCACCCTAAATGCATTCTCCAATGATTTGGGTTCCCAAAGGTGAACGTCATGTTGAATGTTATCTCTTAAAGTTCTTATGAATACATCAATCAATTGCTCATCTAGAATATCTATTACCTTTATATTCAATCTTTGGAAGTTCTCAATGTGCTCTGCAACTGAACACTTTTGCTTGAGATTTATCAATTGGATAAAGAAGGTATTGCTCCTTGTATCCTCATAGTGTGCTATCATTTCTTCCATGAAAATTGTCCAAGTGACAAGTGATTTGCAAGAACAAATCCATCTATACCATACAAATTGATTGGGTTCTAAATATAAAGAAGAAATTCGTACCTTTTGTGTATGTGGCACATTATGTAGATCAAAGAATTGCTCCATCTGAAGTATCCATGTGATAGGGTCCTTGCCATCAAACTTCCTCATATCGATCTTAGGAACGTGGTTGGTCTTCAACCCAAGGTTAGAGTTTCTTTATTCTTGATTCACCTTCCTTGTGTCCTCATCATGAATTTCATGGGATGCATTTTCACTTTCCGGTGTCCTCTCTGTTATGAAATGTTTCAATACTTCCATGATCTCCCCTTTTAAAGCATCCATCTTAGTATTTATTGCCTCAAACTTAGCTTCTATTGAATCCATCATTTCTTGTAGTTCATCTTTTGTTACTTCATTCTTTTGTAATTCATTTATGTGCCTACACATTTCTTCACCTTCATCAAGAGTCCAAGTGGGCTTTTCTGGAGGCTTATTTGGTGTAGAAGTTCCCTTTTTGGGTGGCATGCTGGCCAAGTATCACTTTTGAACCTTGATTTTGAGGTGGTTCTGATAGACAATCTTTCTTCTGTTGTATCTACCAAGTTTTGGCCCTTCTGGGTATGAAACTTTCTTTTTTGTGGTTCTATGATATTTCATATCTACAATGCCACAGGTCTGATCAAAATTGGATGTGCCAAGTGGAATTTATGGTAACTTCCCCACAACTTGCTGATTTTTGGCCTTTTCGAGGAGATCTCACTTGTATAGAATACCCCACACAAAATAATTGATATGAAATTCTGAAACTCGTACCCAAAATACTACAACCTATCCACTATCCAATGAAACTAGTCTCACTCAATTTGGATACTCTAGGAATAAGTTATGATTTTTTTACCTAGAACACCTTCTTGAGACTAGTCAATAGGACTAGTCAGATACCCTATCTTCCACAGGGTGTATCTACAAATTTAAGATGAACCAAAACTTGAACGTTTTACCACAGCTACATTTCTAATTTCTATGAATAGCCTCCAAAGTTCAGGGTCTGAAACATTACAATTGTTTTTTATAGCAAATATTCTGCAATGACTCAGTTCAGGATGATTCCAAAACCCTATCTTGCAAAGGTTGTATATCCGAAAGTATAAGGCCTCCGGAGCTGAAATATTAACCCAACGTACCTTGATCCATCTACTAAATATCCTCCAAGCCATTCCTTCTGAAACATTGTAGAAAAAATGTTATAGCGAAAATTCCAAGGTGTCTCAGATGAAGCAGCAAAACCCCATGACCTTGAGCTTTGATACCATATGTTAAGAACCAAATAACAATATAGCATAGAAAAACCTCAAAATAAGTACTCAACACCTTGAAAAAGAGATAATTTCAGATAATAAGCCTCTTCGAGGGGGAAACCTCCTTTTACCCCACATAAATGTTCAAGTACAAGATGATTCCAAATGAAAATCTCTCCTTGGTATATATAGGAGACTAGGAGGTATAATTACAACTAATGGAATAAATCCGACATAAATAAAATAACATTACTAATGTAATATGCCCCAATTAAGGTGTAATGAGACAATATTAGGGATTAACAAGTGCTAGGTGGTGTTGTTATGGTGAACAAATTCTTCTTCTAGTCTCAACTCCTGCATCTTTGTTCCCCATAATATGATCTGACGGATGATTCTTTTTTATTTGTTTTCTAGGTGTATTTGGAGGTACTTGTTGTTCTTACTGTTATACCTCTATTTGATATTCTTCATATTCCCCTTCTATTGCTTCTTCATCCTTTTCTTCTTCTTTGTAAACATGTTCCATTGACTCTTTTTCTTCTTCCTTTAACTTTTGTCCACCTATCTCATCAGTTGTTACATTGATGGTTTCCACAACGTTGTTCAGCCTTAGATTGTAACATTTGTATGCCTTCCTACTTGAGTAGCCAAAAAGTATGCATTTGTCTACATGAGAATCAAACTTTATAATTCTTCGATCTTCTCTTTTAATGTAACATTTGATTCCAAAGACTCTAAATTTCTTCACATTTGTTGCTCTTCCTTTCCATAGCTCGTAATTACTTTTGTCACTATTGTTCCCGAGCATTACTCTATTTTGAATGTGAACTGTTGTATGCACTGCATGTGTCCAAAACACATTTGTCAACTTGGAATCCATTAACATTGTCTGATCCATTTCATGTATTGTCTTGTTCTTTCTTTTGACGACCCCATTTTGTTGAGGTGTTCTAGCAATAGAGAATTTCCTTTTTATACCATGGTTGTTGTAGAAATCCATAAATTACTTTGAACTAAACTCTCCTCCATTATCATATCTCAAGCATTTTATTTTGGAATCCATTTCCTTTTTAACCATTTCCTTGTATACCTTGAAGTTTTCAAATGCTTCTAACTTATTCCTGAGAAAAAAAACTGAAATCATTCTTGTATAATCATCAACCAATAACATAAAGTATTTCTCACCTTTTAAACCCTTTGTTCTAGTTGGTCCAACTAGATCAGAATGCACAATTTCCAGTGGTGTTTTCATTGAGTATTCATTTGATTTGAACTTGGTCTTTATTTTCTTTCCTCGTTGACAATGATTACATAAAGTGTTAGTTGGCTTCATGATCTGGGGCATTTCTCCGACTGCTTCCTTTTTGTTGACTTTGATGAGGTTATCGAAGTTTATGTAACTCGTTATTCTGTGCCATATCCAAACTTCATTTTCCTTCCCTAGAAAGCACTTTTAATTTCCAATTTCACTTAATACATATATGTTGCTTGAAGTTCTTACATATATTGCAACTAATTTTCCCGTACCTTCTTTTCTTATCTTGCATTTTTGTGAATCGAACATAATCTTGTGACCTTGGTCACACATTTCACTTACACTTGTAAGATTATGTTTCATATCTTCCACTAGTAAAACATTTTATGCCTTGGTATCTTTGTTTCCAATTATAACTGTTCTCTTTCCAATTATTCTAGTTGAGTCGTCATTTCCAAAGGAGAATGAGCCATCTATTTCCTTTCACAAGGTTAGAAACTTGTCTTCATCACCTGTCATGTTCTTTGAGAAACCACTTTCAACATACCAACCATGTTTCTTATACTTATCTTGTAGAGTGAGTGTGCATTCTTCATTGCTATAATGATTTTGCTTTCTTATCCATGTTCTCTTTTGGGGTTCTTGTCTGTACTATTGTTATTTTGTTGTGATTCTCTAGGAGGGACTGACATTCTACAATCTTTGGCTATGTGTTCAAAGTTGTTGCACTTGTAGAATTCCACTTCAGTGATCAATAATTCAAACCTATTGTAGCTTCTTCTCTGTGTTTCACTAGGCCTTCTTGGATAACCATTTGTGTATGAATTTTAAAGTTGCTTCTATTCCTTCTATTAGCTCTACAATTTACAACTTTATGTCCAAAATTATTGCATGGATAACATAAAACAAAAAGGATAGTTTGATATTTGGGAGTTGAAGATATTCTGAAAGGAGTTACTCTTCTGAATCCTTCCTCTTCCTAAGGCCTGTTTGTTTCTGACTGTCATTGATTCTAAAATTTGAATCTTCTTAGTGGAGGAGTGTCCCTGCGATCTTCCTCGTAGAACTTCCTATCCCCTCTGACTATTTTTGCATAGATTTTTGGATATGTTTCTTGATTTGAATTTTTGGAGCTTCATCCCTTTTCTGTCTAATTGTATCCAAGTCCAGACTTGTCATGATTAGGCCTTTGACTATTGATAATGTCATCCAAAAATTTTGAGTTGTTCTACATATTTTTCTTTTGAATATCCTTTCTCAATGTGACAATCTCTGCTTCCAAATTTCCAATGATCATGTCTCTTTCTTATAACTTTTCTTTGAGTGCTTCTTCAATTCTTTTATCTTATTCTATTTGAACCTTCAATTCTATGATCATCTGCTCTAGTTCTTGAGTGTCTTCCTTCTTATCTAGTTCTGCTTGGAGCTTTTTGTTTTCTTCTTTTCTCTTTTTATAACTTCTATAGCACTCAAAATTTGTTCTCGGTAATCAACTTCTGCCTCTTCATATTCTTATTTGGTGTCTTATTTATCAGAATCTTCTATTTCCATTAATATAACTCCTTTTGTCCCACTTTCACTAGCTTCATCTTCATATGATGAGGAGTTGTCTTCTTTGGTGTAGAAGCTTTTCTTGAATAATTTATTTTTGGTTCTTTTGTCTTTATATGTTTGTTTTCTATTTGAATCATCTTCATCATTTATTTTCTTTTTCTTATGAGGAAATTTGTTATCAAATTGACCAATACCATCACAATTAAAACAAATCAATGGAAGCTTACCTTTATATATATCGTCGGTTCCCTTTTTCAATCTTCCGACAAAGTTGGGCACTTATTCATCGTCTTCCAAGATGTCACTGATGATGGTATATTCTTTTTCTTTTTTATTTCCCTTTTTCTTTGACCTTTTGGATGCTTTGAATGTTGCTTCTTTTATACCTGGATTTTCCTGTTCAGTTATCATTTCATAGGCTATGAATATTCCATGTAGTTCATCCATGCTTATTGAGTCTAGATCTTCTCTTTCTTCTAGGGCTGAGATATTAGTATCAAATCTCATTGGAAGAGATCTTAGTACCTTTTGAACAATTACAAATTCTTCAATTTATTCTCCCAATCCTATGATTGCATTCACTGTTTCATCAACTCATAAGAAGTAAGTTGCAATGTTCTCATCTTCCTTCACATTTAGCTATTTGAATTGACCTCTATAAGTTTTAAGCTTTGCTTATTTGACTTCTGAATATCCCTCATAAATATTTTTTAGTTTGTCCCAAATCTCTTTAGCGGAGCTACAATGTATAAATTTGGTATATACTGAATCAAAAAGACCATTCAAAAGTGAATTTGTGGCTTTTGAATTATTTAGACTGAGTTTTTTTCCATTTCCATTTGTTGGAAGAACTGTTGGTTCTTTGTATCCATCTACAAATGATTTCCAAACTTCAAATCCCTATGCCTATACATATGTTTTCATCCTTCTTCTCCAAAATGCATACTTTTGTCCACCAATTTGTGATATTCCATTTTATACATATTTTTTCTCTCCATGATATACCTTTTAGTGGTTAAACTAATTTCTAAAGGAACTTTCTATGATACCAGTTATTGGATTACTGAGATGGCGGGTGAATTAGTAATAGATATTTTGTAATCCTTTTAACCATAGTATGCAAGTGTTATTTATATGTATGATCAATATATCATTATCAGCCAATAAGTGAAAAGTAAATATACCATGAAAAATTGAAAAATCATACACATACATAGTAAACCAATATTTTTGACGTGGAAACCCAATGCGGGAGAAAACCATGGAATTTTTTTTATTATTTTTCTTTAAGAATTGCATTCATTGGAAGCACCAACTTCCTTTATTTTCCAGCTGCAATTGGAAGGAGGCTCTGACCCCCTATTTTCAGGATACAACCTGAGGGAAGCTCCAACTCCCCAATTCTTTGGCTAACCAGAAGGAGGATACAACCCCCTATGTTCTCCAGATACAACCAGAAGGTGGCTACAACCACCTATCATTGTCCCATCCAACTGCCCTGAAATATAAGTGCCAAATGTAGAAACTGAATATGTCACTTTCACAACCAATCTGTCAAATTTGTCACTAAAAAACATGTCACTGTATACTCATCAACCAATATGATATGATCACATATATCTCAAACATTATACCACTAGTATGAACCTCAAACCATGTTCTAGAACCTCATTGTTATACAACCTCTATCTGTACCAATAACATCAGCAACATACCTCAACCAAAATCCCTCAAACATGAACCAACCAAACTTCAGTAGATCTACCTCAGATCAACTCTACAACAAGCACTAAACTTCCAAGAGGGAATCCAACATATTTACAAGGAAACCCCTCAACCAAATTCATAAATTCAACACTACACATATTAAAACCATACATTTTTTCTTCTTGTAGCGTTCTGTCGCCACAATTTTGCTACCATGATTTCTCTTCTGCACTTTTTCTGCCTCAGTTTTTTTGTCGTGATTTTTCTGCCACGGTTTTTCTACCACACTTTTCCTGCTGTTGTTTTCTGCCGCACTTTTCCTATTGTACTTTTTCTGCCGCACTTTTCCTACCGCGATTTTTTTCCACACTTTTCTTGCCGCACTTTTTTTGACACACTTTTCTCTATCAATAAAACCTTCCTAAATAACCTTTGACAAAATAGATATTCAATAGGTGTTAATGGGAGAGTCTTTCTATCTTATTTATACTTCCATGTAGCTTCCTCAAGGGGTTACCTTCTAACCAACTTACGTCACTTTCTTTCTTTTAGGGCTAACCCACTTCTAACCACTTGTCCACTTCTAACTCACTTTGCTACAAATAGTAAATTCTCCACTTCTAGTTGCAACTAAATTATTTTTAATTATTTTCTTATTGCAACAACTTAATCCATGAATAACTCCTAGTTTCACTTACTTGACTAGTCAACTTCTTTTAGGAGCTTCTAGAAGTAATTTGACTTATTTGACCTTCTAGATAACTCATGAGGGTTTTCCACTTCACCAGGCCATAACTCTCTAACCGTTAGGAGTTATGTGATGTTTCACATATCACCGGAAATGGCATGACATGTACTATCCATATAGAATAGTATTACCTCCAAATCTATTAAAATTCATACCATTATACATAAATAAAAATGAATTCCCTTAATCATATTGTTGGGGATACCGAAATTTTTTATCGGACTTGCTTCAAGGGTTGAAATCAATGACAACCAACCAAATTAATCAACACTTATTTCTTTAATACCATCACCACTGAAGAAAAATATGGGTTGGTACTTGGGAAAATTACCCCCACCTCTAGTAATTCATGTATTATCTTTTCTATTTCATTTTTTTGAGAAAATGGATACCTATAGGGGCATACATTGGAGGGTTGACTTCCTGGAAGGAGATGGATGCTATGCTCATGCTCACCCCTAAAGGGAGGTAAGTCTATTGGAATCTCAAAGACCCGGGGTACTTGTCCAAGTTTAGTTGCATTCTAGGAGGGACTTCAGGAAAGGCTTGATCGGTGACATGGATGGCATTAAATTGAGAAATCATACCATGGTGGACTTTCTTCAACAATCTTTCCATCCTATGAGAGCTGATGATTTCATGAGAGACAGCTTGGAGGCCACGGAGGGTATAGGGGTGAGCCTCTTAGGTGAAGCTCATATATAGATCTTGGTATTCCACTGTAATCGGTCCCATGATGTGAAGCCATTACGCACCCAATACAATATCACAACCACCCATGGCAATAGAGAACATGTGAGTTTTCAAATGATAATCACCCATTTGGAGTTTGAAATTCTTACAACGGCCCCCAAACTTCATCGTACCACCATTAGCTATGAGGATTTGAAAATTATAAACTGGGTTGACAAAGAAATAGAGTGCCTCAGTGAGCCTGGGATGAATAAAATTATAGGTACCACCATTATCAATCAACACCACAACCAGACTATGTTTGATGTGGCCCTTGATCTTCAATGTCTGTGGGGATGAAATACCTGAGACGATATGAAGAGATATGATAGGTTATGTTGGTTCCACAGGGGTTGCAATTGAATATTTAAGGTGGACATTGGGTTGGGTGTCCTCTTGTTCAGGAGCCTCATCTGATGGGATGTATTCAGAGGAAGTGGAAACTGATGCATCAATATGGAAGAACTTTTGTTCACAACATTTATGGCCCATCGAACACTTGTCATCAAAGTAATAGAAAAGTCCTTTCTTGAGACTTTCCACCATTTTCGTTGGAGATACCTTTTGGAATTTTAACGTTTGTGTCGAAGCTGAGGTATCCCCTAGGTGAGGACAATTGGGAACTACAGTCTACAGGGTTGTTCATGAAGAATGGTCACAGATTCCTTGGATAATTGGCATTCCTGCAACTAAGTGATTTGATGATGCATGAAAACATAAGACTTAATGGCATCCTGTAAGCCATTGATAAAACATTCAAGATTGAACTCATCCAATAAGCCCTATGTGCAGATGGATAATTGTTGAAATGATTTGATGAAGTCGGTCATAGATCTTGTTTGCTTGAGCTTGGTGAGTCGACCCAAAAAATGGGATTCCCTATGAAAATGGGAACAAAACACTTTGGTCAATATGGTCCAAGTGGGTAAGCATGGAGACCATTTCGGATGCCATTTCCACCATTTCCATATTTCTTGATCCAAGTACAGAACCCCCACATGGATTTTGGTCTCATCATTCCAAATATCATGGAGGGAGAAGTAGTGTTCCATTTTTGAAACCCATCCTACTGGGTCATATCCATCAAATTTATGCATCTCGACTTTGGGCACCTTATACTAGGAATGTGGAGGACCCCAATGAGAGTGGGAAGAATGAGGATGATCAGAATGGGAGGAGTGAAGATCCTCTGAGCGGGACTCAGGGTGCTTACCCTTGATGAAATGTGCCAATGTGTTGAACTTGTCCTCGAGGTACTCCTAGAATTCTTGGTAGAGGGCAGTCACGATTGCGTTCAATGAGGTGACCCAAATTTCAAAGTCTTCCATGGTATAAGCACGGGTCTGAGAAGGGAACATGGGGAAAACTTAGGGAGAGCATATAGCCTAGTACAAGGAGGTGAGTGGGATAGTGGGCCAATAGGAGGGTGGGAAAGGGATCGGGCCATAGAAAAATAGGGTTAAAAATGATAGGTACCATTGCAATCAGGATGAAGAGAGGAATCGAATGAGACAGGGCTCAAATAGGGGGCGGGAAAGGGGTCGGGCCACAAAAATATGGTTAAAAATTATATGTACCACTGAAATCAAGATGAAGAGAGGAATCTAATGTAATAGGTCTCAAATAAGGGTGTGGGCACCCCTAGATGCTTTTACTCCTATGGACTTATACTCAGATCTAAAGAATATTGCATTGTTCAAAGGCCCAAATTCTTAACATGAAAAAATGTGTAGTAATTTTGCAACTAGAATGCAGGGGGTGAAGTTGCACGACAATAGATATTTTCTATTTTGTTTCTATTTTTGTTCCAAGGGTTAGGGTATTCAAGGATTCTACAGATAAGGGTTTTCCCTATGCTATATCTCTCTGATATATGTGTGGGGTCCAACATTAGTACTCAGACCAATATTTTAGGTCACCAACTAAAGAGGCTATATCATGCCCTTAGTCATACTACTCGACTACCCAGGTATGAGAGAGTATCATCCTGAGTGTTGTTCTCAATGGAACTATAGCAGTCAGGCGACCGATTAGTTTATCTATGGAGGGCTTTAGGATATCTAGGTCGATCTGTATACATGTGTTGTTTGATGTGCTACCACTCAAAATGGTACCAACAAGGGTTACAAGGGTGTCCAACAATGTGAGCTTAAATACCACTTGTAGTTCCTGCATGTATTCTTCCCCGACCACAGATTTATGCATTGAATGACAGATATTTGTAGGTTAAATACGTTGGAATACGTCTCTACCCTGGAAAAAAAAACCCACAATTTATGCCAAGGAAATTCCTCTAATACCACTTGTAAGGTACCAGATCTATTATAATATCCAAAATAGAAATACTGTAGAGAATAGTAGTGGAACAACATAATAGATGAAACCACAACACAAAAATAATACCTTTATTGATAGGAAACAATGTTCACTTGCCTCTTTGAGGGGAAACCTCCAGCAGAGCAGTGCTCTATTACAATAATTCTCAAGAAAAGCTAACCAATACCTCCTACTCTTATTTATACTAACTTTATCTTCTAAGAAAACCTATAGTGGAAGATCTTTCTAGAAGCAGAAGATTCTATTAGGTCTTCTTACATTGAATTCTTCTTCTTTATTTAATAGGCCTTATTAACTAATGCTGGCCTTTATTATATAGAAATGTATCATACTAACTAATGACCCATGAAGAGGGTTTAGGATCAGATCCTAACAATTGACATGGTCATGAAAGGGTATGACAAATGGAGATTAGTGCCATGCCACATTAGCCATGTTGCCACATCAACAAAATGATGGTTTTTAAAAACGTCTAGAGACAAAAACTTGTTTTGGCCATATCAAGATCATGTTAACTCAAAATACGATGAAATCTAGTGGGTATGTCCACAACAAATAGAGATACAAAAGTGCGAGTGAGGGCCACTGGCCAGTTCTACTTCAAATATCCAGAAAATGAAAATCAGTGGTTTTTAAAGAATTGGGTGGTACTATTTGATAGAGATCTTGTTGTTTGATGAAATTTTTGTAGTAGATACAAAGAGTATACAAGAAGAGACCCATTTGGGATTTTAGAAAAATTCTAAGGTGTTTGTAATGGAGACACAAAAACATGCCAAAATTCATTATTCAGGTAAATGTTTTGGTGATTTTGGATATTTTCAAAGAAAAAGTGACCCCATATCAAAAAACCAAAATAAATTATTTACTTTACATATTACCTTATCATCAATCCATAAATTTTCTCCTTATTAAATTTTTTCCATATCTACTTAGTTTTGGAGACAATCAATTTCACTAAAAATTCTAAATGCAAAAATGACAAAGTTGACAGTTCTAGACTGATATAGAATTTGATTGGACCATCATATTCACAATTTGAAATTTTCTTTGTACTTATTGTTGAACCTCTTTTGTCACCTAAATAAGAAAAACAGAGGTGCTTACAAGCTTAGTTGGGTTAGCTAAGCAAGATAACTGTAAAGGAAAGGGTTAGAAAAAAAAACATAAAAAAACAAGCTAAGAATTAAACTAAGAAATAAAAGAACAACTAAACTATTAAGCATAAGGACATAAGAACAAAAAACCAATAAGACTCATGTCACCAATGACAAGGATTATATTAGTGAAAGAAAACACCAAGAAGAAAGAGGACTTTGGGTCCCTTCTTCCTCCAAGGGAGGGCTCTTGGACCCCCACAAATAAGCTCTTCTTACAACTTTGAAATAAATGGTGAAAGAATCCCAAGCTAATCCACTCAAGAGGTGAGATGGATTTCCCAAATGTAATGATGCTAGTGTACTCTTGATGAGAAAAGAGGATTCCCCAAGAGAATAGCAGCAACATAACCTTGCAAATGAATTCCTTGAAAATGTAGTGCATCCATGGCCTTGTTTTATAGCATCACTTTGAGGTATTATGCAACCAACTTATAGTGTGAAAAGGGGATGTTTAGGGCATTTTTAGGTCTTTGACCAGCCATCCAGTCGGATCCAGCCGAGATTTGGATGTCAAATCAACTTGGAAGATGAACCAAAAGTGGGTGGGAGACTGACCAATCTCATAAATGTGTTGTTCTCAGGTGTGCGCAGATTTTAGCGACCATAGTCATGCATCGTGCGCATGTGCACTTTTCTTGTGTTTCTGAATGGCGCATGCACGCGCGCACCCTTTGTAGTTATAGTGCACCTTAATTTTATCAATGGTTGTATAGTTTTGGACCTTTTGGAAATGATTTTGTGGTAATTTTGATCCATGGGTGAACTCGTAACTGTTTGAAGCTGTTGGATTCCTGTAACCATTTGCGGATGAAATTTCAGTGATAACAGATGCCCCCTAATGGATGAGGTTAGGAGCTTACGTATAGACAAAATTCATCAATTTTTCTTCTACTAAGAGTGTTGTTGTAAGAAAGAGAGATAGTGAGAGTATCAAGAGTGACCCATTGGAGGGAGAAGGGAACTTGTAGGACCCAACCTTTCATAAGGTGTGTAAAAATAAATTGTGTACAAACGAGCCGGGCATGCCCCATGCTCATGTCATGTAACTCAAAAAGGAAGGGTGTTGAATAGTAACTGAAACTGTGTGTTGATGTAGACAACTGCAGCACCCTCGAGGGCAGTTGTGATAAAGGTAGAGGACCATTCTGAGGAGGAACATACTCTAAATAGTAGGCAATGACACCTGTAAGGAGTATTACGGATTCTATAGGCATTGATAGCCCAGCCCATCTCAGAGGTCTTCAGAAAATATATAAGAAATAATTGCAATAGTCGCAAATTAAGAGCCACCATAACATGAGAAAGTGTTGAATTTGAATGTTACGGGGGTCAATGACAACAAAGAGAAATTTTGGTTCTCCCTATGCCGTCCGAGACCTCTCATTGGAAAGGTAATGAGAGTCAAGATACTGTCACCCTTCTAGAAACTGTGTTGATGTCGACAAAAGGGGGACGCGACTCCAAGAAGCAAAGGGCTTCATGAAATCTACTAGGTGAGGTTAGGAACTGAGGAGGTACATGGACGAAATCAAGATGTATGAAGACTCAAGATTTCCCTTGGTTGGGGGTATATGCGAAGTATAAGTGGTTGCAACCGTTCAACTAGGTCGAGTGTTAGGGGGACAACAAGACGTGGGATATGTTGTGCCAGAGGTGGGGCAAAGTGAACAAACTCAGATAGCAGAGGTAAGTGGCATGTGGGATACTCAGAGTATATGGACGATGTCAACAGGGGTAGATGATAAGGAGTGCCCCAACCAAGGGCGACATGGGTTGTGTTTTCCAAAAAGGGAAGAAGGTCACCAAAGGTGACGACAAAAAGATATGTAAATGCTAGAAACAAAGTTTTTTTACAATTTATAAAGGATAACTTGGGAGGAGTGTACACATATAGAAACTGGTGCCCCAATGTAATATGGTTGGGCCGGTTAGGGCGCATTTTTCTTGGAGAACTAGTGGAGGTTGGGGGCCCCATGGGTGGGTTTCTGTATGAGGTAGGTGAAATGGAGAGAAATTTGTGGATGGGCAAACTGATTGTGGATGAAATGGAGGGTTAATGAGACTGCGTAGGTGCAGTCAAAAGAGAACCTTGAAGAGATAACTTGGGAGTCCATTTGGGAAAGCTAGAAAAATGAGGAGAAGGAGTATGTGGCTGATTCACAGCATGATGTAAGACTATCGGGACTCCCATCCCTAAAGGGTTGAAAAAACAACATGAGTGTCAAAGCGCCAAGGAGTACTATGAATGGGAAAACTCATGTGGGGGAGAGTGCTACCGGGTGACAATACCCAAAATGCAATGGAGGTGGGGGTACTGCAGAGCCGGATATGGGGACCCTAAGGGAAAATTTCAGAGGGTGTGATTGGGGATGCAATTGAGATTCAGAGGGAATGATTACATGCCAGTGTTGATTATATACCTAAAGGGGTCGCGTTGATGTATGATGACTAAGTACTTGCATAGATGAAAACCAAATACCCGATGTGAATAATATTTGAAGAGAATCGAACATACAAGCATTTATTTGATAATTTTGAACATGAGCATGCGTACCTAGACGGGGTATGAAAAAATGGTGCCCCAGGGGATAAGGATTAAAAATGGTCCGGGGACTATTTGGATGTAGATGATGGGATGTTGATCCCGTGGCTGAAGACGGATCGAAAAACAGACACCTGGAGCTCCCGGAATGGTGTTTGGAAGTTTGGAAAAAAGGCCTATATATAGATGTAGGGCCCACATTGCCACCTCATTTGTACCTACTATCAGAGTGATTGGATGAGAGATATTTAAAGGAGATTTGGAAATTTCGAGAGAACAAGGTATCCGATTCAGGACCAGTGAGCTTCAGGTTAGTGGTCTTATCGTCCTGCATAGAATTAGGTTTCCTATTTGTGGGCAGGGCCTGTACGAAGGGCCGTATAGATGGTTTTGTGGGTGTGGGCCCCCCAGTGCATGGGCGATATGGAAATATGCGCACATGGGTGTATGCCTGTGATCTAGATATCTGCGCATGGGTGCGCCCTAACGGGGGAAAAAGGCACACAGGTATGCGCGCCTGTTGGCTACACAACTACGCATGGGCCATCACACCTCTTGGAGAGTACCATTTTAAGGTCATCGAATTCTTTTTGGGCATGTTCATCCCAGTGGAATGGGATGTAATGGCGTAGTAAGCAAAGGAAACCATTTTCTTGAGTGGCATAGTCTGGGACAAATCACCGTAAAAAGTTAGCTTTGCCTTGTAGGCTCTCGAGTTGGCATAAATTTCGAGGGGGATGGAATTTATGTGATGGACTGGACTTTGAGGGGGTATACAGTAATACCACTTTGGGAAAGGATGAATCTGAGGAGGCGCCCAGAAGTGACACAGAACACGCACTTGAGGGGGTTCAAGAGGATGTTGTACTAATGACACTGTTGGAAGATGATCTGTAAATCTTGAATATGTTGGGTGTGTTTTTTGGATCGAGCTATGAGGTCATCCAATTATGCAAGGATGATATGAGCTAGATCATGAAAAATGTATGTCATAGCCCATTGGAAAGTTGCACCAGCGTTATTTAGGCCAAAAGGCATGACACGATATGAAAAAGTAACCCAAGGGGTGGTGAATGCAGTTTTGTATTGATCGGTTGGATGGATTTGGATTTGATTATAACTAGAGAAATCATCCATGAAGGATAGTATCTCATGGCCTGCGTAGTCGTTGATAATTTGATCGATGAAAGGAATTGGAAAGTTGTCTTTGGGACATGCGTGATTGAGATCGTGAAAGTCCATGCATACACGGATAATGCCCTATTTTTTTTAATGGGTACAGGGTTGGAAACCCATGAGGTATAGGCGATGGGGTAGATGAACCTAGCCATGCGTAATTTGTCAATTTCGGCTTTAATGGCCACTGCTTTGGATGGGTGTAGCGGTCGTTGTTTTTGGTGAATTGGTGTGATATTAGGCCATGTGTCTATGCGATGTTCGACAATAGAGGGATCAAGGTCAGGAATTTATGTGTATGACTAGGCAAAAATATCTCGATATTCTTGGAAGAGGGTTTTATAGGCAGTGATTTCTTGAGGAGTGTATTCAGCGCCAATGGTGATTTCCTCGACGACTCCATTTTTTATGGAAATACCGATTTTGATGGTCGAGGAAATGTTGGCCATGTTGCCTTCTTCAAAAGAATCAGGGGCAGGGATGGGGTTGTTGAACCAGTCGATATGCCCTGATGGGATAAAATCCTTGGTTTTGACTGTGTATATGGGGTGTTGGTTAGGAAGCGTGAAGGCTTCCTGTGGAATGAAGAGCACTCGATGGTGTAGCACATCCCATGGGTAGTCGGGGGTGTTTAACTCTTCGAGTATGTCCTCATCACAGTGGAATTGGTGGAAATACAAGGGATCTAAAAGAGTGGTATAGGTGACTGTCACTGTGTGGTTATCCTTTGGAGATGAAGAAGCAGGGGGAATGACACAATGATATTGCAACGGTTAGCTTGAAATAAACCAAATATCGAGGTACTGAGGAGTACTAGTGGTAGTTGGATGTAAAATTTCCGTAGGGAAATGAACGGGAGAATTGGGGGGATTTGGGGGTAAATCTTCGGATAATTCATCCAAGAACCATGGAGGAATAGGGAGTGCCTCTGGTTTAGGAGAAATGATATGAAGAATATCGAGTGATGAGGTAAGGTTAATCATCGATTCTGTAGGGGGCGTAGGGGTTTAAATCAGGGTTGATTGGCATTGCCTGTATTCAATGATCATAGGACATTTGTTATGTAAAATGATCTAAGGATTCGCATAGAGAGCAAGGGCATCTCATACATTCATTGACTGAACTCATGACATATTGGATGTCAGTGATGTTTGGTAGGGATGATGTAACTGGATTGGGTTCATGCTAGAAGATTTGGCGTACTGCGACTAATGTCTATTGGAATTGAGGTAGTGTTGGGAAATGGTGTGTATAATGGCCATATTCAGAACATATGGTGCAAGTGAATTTGGTTCGCAACCCTTTGCTACTTGCGTTAGGGGAGATAGTGGTAGTGCTTGCTACAGTGACGAGCGGTGATGGTGTTTGATTGGGTTGAATTGGGTTACGTAACTCGGGTAGAGATGGGCATTTGTTGGTTGGGTGTCCATCTTTCTCACATAGCGCGCAAGGAGGTTGGACGCGTGGGAGGAGTGGAGTTGTGGGCTCCTTCTTCTTTCGTCTGCCCCCAGTTGTGGCAGGGAGATTAGTGAGTGGGGGTGTAGAGGGTATGGTGGGAGTGAGTATGGGAATCATCATTGGGATTCCTTCCATTTGGGGGGGAAGGGATGGTTGAGGAACCATCTCTGGTGGATGTAAGTACCAAAATGGGATTGCCAACACCATATTAGGGAGAGTAAGCATTGCGGCCACTTGGAAATCTTGTATGCCTGGTGGAGGGTAAAAGAAGGGGATTTGAGTAATGGCTTGGGGAGTTTTTTCCCAAACCGGGATATGGCCTTGGGGAGAGGTGAAATCGTGGACTGGTGGAGTCGATGAGTTCACAGGAGGCTCATGAGGGGGGAGCTCTATGAGTAGTGGGACGTCAAATATGATAGAAGCCTCCCTGGAAGGAAGGGTATCCTCCATGTCAGTTCCTTTGTATGATATGATGCATACCTGATTGGAAGGATGAAGGAATGGTGGTGCACCATGGTAGTCCCTAACAATGATGGGTCTTTGAAAATTCTGGGACCCATTTCGATGAGTGGGTATGCTTCATGATTAGTGTGGATGAGAGGGAGAATGTTATCGATGTTGGTAGAAGGGTTAGGCTCATAATGTAATACTTGGTCAATTGTAATGATCTTCCCGTTATGGGGGAACATCATGGTTCAAAAGATGGAAGAGGCAACTGCCTTCATAGAGTACATGTAGATACGATCAAACAAGATATTATAATCGAGTGGGGCATCGATAACTTCAATGTCGATGAGAATGGTCTTTCCCCCGAGTTCTATAGGGACATTTTGGAAGAGCCCTTCAGGAGATGATGGTCATCCGTCATAGGCTCTTAAGGTAATGGAAGATGGTATGAGTTCAGGGGAACCAAGTTTCTACCATACAGACTTGGACACAATGCATGTGAATGCACCTTCATCGATGATGCAGCGATGAACTATAATGTTTCGAATTTTCACTGGGATTTGAAAAGCGATTAGAGCAGGGAGGCGAGGTTCCCCGCTGTCAATATCAAATGTGATGAGTTGAGTATCCACGGGGTAAACTTCCCCCAAGGTGGAAAGTAATGATTTTCGCTGAGTGGGACAAGTTGGAAGGACTTCTAAGCCTAACATGGTAGCCAAGGATTGTGCTAAGTCATAGACCAACTGTAATTATGAGCCACCCTAGCTTGTGGGTTGTGGACATTCCTACACAATGGGATGTGAGGGATGCGAAGAGGTGTTTCTGCATTAGGGCAAGGAATCACCAACGAGGGTCTCATTGGTGCTAGGATTATTTTTGGGGGAATGGGAGGAGACTCATTGGGTGCATAGTATTGACAACTACATGTTTGTAAAAGGACTTCCTTCTCACTAGTGAGGAGGATAGTGCGATCTGCGGGATTGTTTGGGTTGGGATATTGTCCCAACTGTGGTGGGGTAGGTTGTATATCATGTTGGGTGTTCATCACACCCTAGTGTGGAATGGGGTTTTGCAACACAACCGGGGGTGGTTTTTGCACGTATTGTTGTGGGGCCTGCTGAGGGGTAGGCGGTGCTGGAGGATGGGGTACACTTCCTGAGTCTTTCATCCATTTAAAATAAATGATTTGGGGGAAATGATGAGTATAATGACTGAACTCACCACAAAGGGCACAAGGGAAGGTGGTTCTAATATTATTGTTATTTTTCCCTTGACGCCTGTTGTTATTTCCCCCCTGGGGGTTCTGATTCCCTTGATTCTGGTTGCCCCTAGTAGGTTGGTTTTGTTGGGGATGATTCCCACCTTAACCTGGGTTGCTATTGTTCCCATTTTTTCCTTTCCTTTTGGCATTATTCGACTGATGGGTCAGATTTTCCGTATTCAGTTGTTCAAAATTTTGATATTGCTGAAGGGGAGAGGGTTGAACAAAATTCACCCCAGCGTGAGGGTGTGGGGGAACCATGGGTTGTGGAGGATCAGGGAATGGAAAGCACAGATTCTGTGGGGGTAATGATTCATAAGGTACATAGGAAGGCGTGGAACTTTCGCTAGTACTTAGAGTATAAGTTGAGTTTGAGGGAGTACCAGAACTTGTTTGGATTGGTGGGTGTATTGTGGGTGCCAGCGGTGGCCCACTGATGGGTGGAGGAAGAGTAATAGGGTATGGTTGTTGATAAGGGGGTGGAGGGTAATAAGAGGTTCCCCCATATGCCAGCGGATATTGAGGTGTGCCATACATCGGTGGTTGTTGGGTTTGTGGACTGTGGTGCGTGGTATTACCAATCAATCTGTCTGTTGAGTGAGACATCCTGGGTTTGTCTTGGCTGAATGGCACAATTTTTTGGAGGTCAGGAAGTACTGTGTACAAGTACCCTGATTGTGAATAGATGAGGTCGTATTGTTGAGCCTTACTGATGGCTTCTTCTTCTTATTGAGGGAAGGTGGAAGCTACATCTTTACCGAGGAGAGAGACAAGGGATCTGAGAAACCAATCAAGACATTGTTGTTTGGTGGTTTTAGCTTTGCACAAACTATGTCGTCAACTCCACTCATGAATGTGATCAGTGATATGTGTGGATGAGGTTTGTTTAAAATTAGAGAGTAGTTCAAGACCATTGTCGTGGTGGATTGGTAATTGGAAGAAGGTCAAAAATGCTTTGGCCAAGGACTCGAAAATCGCATGGGACCCCGATTTTTCGTCTACATACCATTTGGTTGATGGGCCAGTGAGTGTGCATTGAAATAATTGTAGTCATATGGAATCATCCATAATGTTGTTGGAAGAGAACCATAGGTGGAAATTCTTGACATGGTTGGCAGGGTCATCCCTTGCCTTTCCTTCAAACTTGGGGATGTCTGAAGGTAGTTTGGTAGGCATTGCAGGCCATGTGGGGTCATGTAATATAAGATCATTTGTGAGATTGCTTAGATCTGGTATGTTAAGAGAGGCCAAATATGGCATCTGGAGTGGTGGCGAAGGATTAGTTCGAGCCATGGTGTGAGTGTTATGTGAACCTGACCCTTGAGGGGGGATAGGTGGGTTGGTACTTCCCCTTTGAGAGGAAGTTCCCCCCCCCACTTCCATGTAAAGGAGAGCGAGTGGATGGTGGACCTTCATAATGGGACCCAAGTAAGGTGTAACCAAGCAAAGATGATCCTAAGACAGTGGCACTCACAGGGGTGTGAGACGGTGGGGCCGATGAGTTGGCAAGACTAGTAACTCCCCCTAAAATAGGAGGGAGGTTTAGGAAGCATCTGGAATGATGGGGGTTCTGTGGATCCCCTATGATTTCCGACTAGCTGAGTGGATGTGTGAGAATTGTGGTGAGAGTAATAAATAAATAAGAGCCTTTGTTGCAATTTTTGAACTTTACATGATATATATCTAAATCAGATGTAATCAGAAGTGAATCATACATACAATATTTTTAAAAAGAAGCATATATGTGGATAAGTGGGTTTTGTCCATGTGGGGGATCAAAGAAAACAAATGCTCGTGTCCTAAAAGACGTAACATATGTCCTCTCAAATAGCACTGGACCTTCCAATAGTACTCAACAGTGGGGTCTGAAGTCACTGGAAGAGAAACTAGTGAAGGATGAAGTAATCAGTTATAATGAGGGGTAAAGGGGGCATATCCCGAAAGAGCTGGTGATATTTCCCAATAGCCACAAAATCTGATCAAGGTGCAATTGCAGCCCACAATTTCCACCTGGGTAGATGTCCTAAAATTTGGTCACTAGGTACCTCGGTCAAAGTGAAACATTTAGATTTTCGGCCTAAGAAATGGGTCACAAGCTAGATCCCATCCAAGAGGTGGGTGCCTCAAGGGGGGATGCACAGAACAACCAGACCTCGGCCTTCAACCCTTCATAGGTATCTCCATACCTTATGGTGTTAGGAACACTTGACTTGGAGGATTTTCAGTTCCCTATTTGACAACTTCTATTGTTTTGACAATGTGAGAACCAGATAACGGGGAGTTATTTGGATGCCTATCCCCGAAATCCTACCTAGACTAAACATTTTCTTTTGGAACCTCCTGTGGAGGAAAACTTAGTGATTTTTTAGAAAACATTTAGATGTGGTTTGTTTGAGAGATTGGGGGTGTGAGCCAATATCGTTGAAATTAAATGGGAGTGGATAGTTTCATCAAGAAAAGGGTGGGGTGTTTCGGAATCCTTTTGGAGAAAACTTACTTTGACCTCCACGTTTCGAGATGAAAACTATTTGAGTGATAAGTGACTTTTGTGTGTGAATGAGTGAAAGTGTGCCAATGTTTTAATGAATTAGGTTTCACCTTGCTGCATGTGGACTTTGCTTGGTCCTTACAAGTGTTGATTACCTAATTAACTAAATGACTTTGGTACAACCTTTCATAATTCAAAAGTCCCTAGGAATCTATCATGTGTACATGTGGGTCCTTTACTATTCCTTTAACTCTCTATTGTGATTTAATCTAAAAAAGCTTTAAAACTATCCTAGATTGTGATCATGTGGGCATGTATGGGCCCGTTACAATCTTGAGATGTGTTTGAAAAATAAACTAAGAGGAGTCCCAAGGGGGTTGTTGTCCTCTCCTAAAGGTTTTAGTCTTTGTAAGGGAGATGAAATTGTCCTACAACCTTTTTCTGATTCTCAAAGTCACTTTGAAGCGCGAGAGAAGAGCATATTAAACGATTGTTATCCAACTTGTGGTATCGATGAAAATTTTATGTGATTACAAATGATTCCAACTTATACTTTTAGTCAAAGCAAGCCATCCATGTGGAAAAATGAAAGCAAAAGAGGAAATAATGATTTTAAACCCCTAAGTGCCTATGTGTTTTGACTAATCCCTTTATATGGAGAGGTAACTAAGTGTGGTGCAAATTACAACATGCATGAAATCATTTTTAAGAAGGTTAAGGGCCTTCCCCAAATCACAAAAAAACTTACAATGTGTATTTTTCTGCATAGGTGTGCGGGTCTCAGAGTAGACAGAGGTGCATTGAGTGCCTCTGCACAAACCGAAATAGAATTTTGGGCGCAGGTGCGTAGAACAACACAATAATTTTGGCACACGTGTGCACGATGCGTGACTATGGGCCAATAAACCCATGCACGCCTGACACACGGACTTGAAGAAAATTCTGGATGGAATTCTCTCAATTCAGCTTTGAATTGGATGTTTTGCAGGTCGGCCTAGGCCGGTTAAGGTACCTGCAGGTTAAATAAACCAAAAGAAGAGCTAGAAAAACCCAAATGGGGTAAGAAATTGATACCTTTCCCCAGCGGAGTCACTAATCTGTTGCGCCTCTTTTGTCACCTAAATGAGAAAAAGATAGGTTCTTACAAGATTAGTTGGGTTAGCTAAGCAAGACTGCTATAAAGGAAAGGGTTAGAAAAAAAAACATAAAAGAACAAGCTAAGAATTAAACTAAGAAATAAAAGAACAACTAAACTATTGAGCATAAGGACATAAAAACAAAAAACCAATAAGATTTATGTCACCAATGGAAAGGATTATATTAGTGAAAGAAAACACCAAGAATAAAGAGGACTTTGGGTCCCTTCTTCCTCCAAGAGAGGGCTCTTGGACCCCCACAACTAAGCTCTTCTTACAACTTTGAAAGAAATGGTGAAAGAATCCCAAGCTAATCCACTCAAGAGGTGAGATGGATTTCCCAAATGTAATGATGCTAGTATACTCTTGATGAGAAAAGAGGATTCCCCAACAGAGTAGCAACAACATAACCTTGCAAATGAATTCCTTGAAAATGTAGTGCACCCATGGCCTTGTTTTATAGCATCACTTTGAGGTATTGTGCAACCAACTTATAGTGTGAAAAGGGGCTGTTTAGGGAATTTTTAGGTCTTTGACCAGCCACCTAGTCGGATCCAGCCAAGATTTGGATGTCAAATCAACTTGGAAGCTAAACCAAAAGTGGGTGGGAGGCCGACCAATCTCATAAATGTGTTGTTCTTAGGTGTGCACGGCTTTTAGTGACCATAGTCGCGCATCATGCGAATGTGCGTTTTTCTTTCATTTCTGAATGGTGCATGTGCGCGCACGCCCTGTGTAGTTATAGCGCACCTTAATTTTATCATTGTTTTTATAGTTTTATACCTTTTGGAAATGATTTTGTTTTAATTTTGGTCCATGGGTGAACTCATAACTGTTTGAAGCTATTGGATTCCTGTAACCATTTGCAGACGAAATTTCAGTTATAACACTTATAAAAAAGAATACTATATGTGCCCACCATAAAGTTTTATTATTTCCTGATATATTTTCTTCTATAGGTGGAAGAGGTTAGCTTCTAAGAATAATTACATGGTTAAAAGGGGCACAATGTAGTTGAAATGGAAAACTTCAAAAGGAAAGGATGTAACTTTTAGCTCATAGAGAAGAATGAGATATGAGTAAATTCATTGGAAATATTATTAAGAGAAGAATGTGTCCAAAGGATCCTAATCTAATTTACTCCATTTGTACTCATCGTGAATTGAGATAAAGAATGACCTATAGCCTACTTAATGGAATTTTTACCATAAACATAAGTTTTAACAACAATGGTTGCATACACATTTTGCAAAATTAGGGGTATAAGTAGGATCAAGACAAGCTCAAAATTATAGTTTAGAGAGATGGAAGATGCAAAAAGAGCCTACATCCATGAAAGAGAAGCTAAAGGCCTAAACACCATTTTAGGTGATGAGGAAATAGAGTCTAATGGACATAGAAGTTGGGTGGATCCAACAGGGTTGTAGTGTCCCCAAGGCCGAGCCCTTTGTAAATATGGTTTATGAAATGAATTGTAAATATGTGTTATAGGATGGTGAGCCAATTTTGTATAAGTCGGTGGGCTTATGTGATTGTTAGGCTAGAGAGCCTAAGGGTTGTAGGCCAAGGGCCTGATTTTGTACCTGTATGTATGCAACACATTAATAAAATATAAACACCGTCGCGTGCAGGCCGACACAATGAATGACTGATGGGGGACTAAGCATCCACATAGAGGGCAAGGGATTAGGGGCTGGAAGGTGGGAAAATGGGATAAGTGTTAAGCCTAAGGGGCTTAAACCTTGGGAATATTTTTTTAATATTATTCCAAAAGACATGTGAATAATATGTTTTTACCCTAAGTTCTTTTGGAATGACATGTGACTTCCAAATGGTGGGAGGAGCGCACGTTGATGGAAGCATGCAGATTCACGGGTGACAAGTGTCAACCCAAGCCCATGCAAATAAGAGGGCTGAAATGAGCCATGTTGGTGGTCCAACCTCTACAAGAATACCCCGTACATCCTCTGAATAGAAAATCCAGTGTGTTGGTTCAGAATAACTGGTGTTAATTTCTGAAAAGTTGAAGCATCCTCTATCTAAGCATCGAGCCTATGCATGGAGTCTTGTCTGAAGCCATATCTGTGAGACCATCCGCCATTGTTGAACCTGTTGGAAAACCCGTGTCCATTTTCCTGTTGGTTGTTGTGGCCACATAGTGCTGGACTGTGTGGGGCTTGTTGGCTAGTTGTACAACACTCTCTCCAGATGAGAGAGGTGAGTGAGGTTGAAAGAACAGGTTGTTGGCCTGTGAGTGATTCTCTCCAGGTGAGAGAGTGTGCAGAGGAATAAGAGAACTCCTGGAAGGAAACCTGTAGCTGCCACAGAGCTTGGAGACTTTCAATCTGGTCTGTTGATGAAACCCAGGGCAAGGGAGGTTAGCAGCCGAAGGACTGTCTAGGTGACAGAGAAGGTGTATACTCCTAGGGTGGAACACGCATCTGGGGAAGGAGAGTCTGTGGGCAATGAGTATGAGTGGCTCCTGGGAGAGAATTCCTTCCTTGTGATTGTGTGTTTTCCCTGTAACCTCAGCCTAGCCTAGGATTCCTTTCCTTGGGGTGGATCTTAGTCCCAGCTCGGGGGTGACCCACTACTGAGCTTGATGAGTAGTGTGGTCTAAGGCTGGGAGGTTCGTGGAAGGCCTGCACCTGGTTGGTGGAACTACTATTGTTTCCAAGATAAGTACCAGATGATGTTTTAATTTATGTTTTTTGCATGTCTGTCTATTTATAATTATCATGTATTCTGTTGTGCATATGAATTAATGCTAATGCCATGTTTAAAATTATGATAGCAATAAATTTTAGACTTAATCTGAGCTCTAAATGTGTTTCATTGCTTAAATGCATGTTGTTTATAATCCGAGAGTGAGTGTTATATTTCCACAAAGTATGGTAACAGAAAGGTTGCTACAATTTGGTATCAGAGCCAAGGTTTCGACGTTGAGCCTAGATGATCCAGTTGAGTGGTCTTTGGACCGAGGGTGTCAGGAAAAATTGTGTCTGGAGAACCAATTCTGGACCCTGGAATGATCCGGAGTGTCAAGGAGTTACTTGACCATGACTACAAGCCCAGGAGGTATAACAGTGTTGTGAAACCTCAACTGGTGTGGTCTATGGCCACAGGGAGAGAGGACTCCACACCAGAAGTGATGGAGCCTTAGGATCTGTTCGGGAGGGAAGGTGAACCTTCATCACCATCGGATCTGGAATGTGTGCGCAGGGTTTAAAAACCCTTTGGAGTTTCACAAGAGCATGGGAATCGCGATACCCAAACTCCCGAAAAACTCGAGAATATCTACGTTGTAGATCTGGGAGGAAGGCTCGACTGTTAGATCTGGTGGAGTCACACTTGATTTAGTTGAGAAAACCTTTCAGATTTCACAAAGTCAGGATATGGGAAGTGAGGGAGGAGAACACCTCAGAAATCTGAAACCCAAAATCCTGAAACGATCTACACCATAGATCGTAGGAATGGAATTGACCATTGGATCAAGTTGACGAGTAAACTGTAATTTCAGGATTTCGGCAAACTAAAGTTCAATATGTGGGATGCATGAACTCCCGATGCCCGAAACCCCGAAACACCAAAAAGATATGCATCGTAGATCTGAGGAAGGAGTCTAACCATTGGATTTTGCTTGGAATGGATGTGGGCGCATGAATGTGTACCATGTGCCAGTGAGTCATTCCATGAATGTGAAGGTGACGTGGAACCTCCAAAATGTGCCATGTTCCACTGTGGTTAAGGGAGACAGTTGTGCTATGGGCCGAGAGAATAAAGTAAATCATAATTTCGAAAGTCAAGGGTTGGAAAGGAAAGCGAGTCTGGAAGTCTCAAGAACTGAAACCCCAAAACCCGAAGTCCCGAAGTCCTGAAGTCTTAGGAGACAGAAGAACCGTAGAAGATTTTAAGGGCGACAACTGTGTTGTGGGCCTAGAGAGAAAGGAAACTGAATTTTTAGAATTTGAGAATTGAGGCGACAAAGAGTGGGAGTCGTTGCAACGTGAATTTCTGGTCATGAAATCCCGAAAGGATCTGGACCGTTAGATCCAACTCATCAAGGATCGTTGGATCTCGTACAAGAAATCGTGTATCAGATTTCGGGGATAGGAGTGACAAGAGGTTGAGAGTCACTGCATCGTGAAATCCCGGGTACCGAAAACCCTAAGTCCCAAAATTTTCAGAGCCGAACAGAGATCAGAAAACTTTGTGAAGTCAAAACATTTTTCTTGTTCACATTGACTTATGAATGTTGTAAGTTATATTGAAGGTTTAAGGGCCTGAAAAACTTTGGATTGATTTCAAATTGTGTGTGCAGAGTTGAACGTGTGTCAGGACGACCAAGAATAGACGTCGAGTAAGGAAATGGAAGAGGTGTGGAGTGCCTCCATTTCAGAGGACGAAAGAGAAGGAAAGGATGTCAACTTGGGAGTCAAAGAAACAAACTCTAATGGGCACATAAAAGAGATAGATAAAGAAGGACGTATGATGAAACTCATTGAAAAATTGCAGAAAGATGCCCAGGCTCATTGAGATGATAGTTGAAATCTCATGAAAATCAGGGATCGACAGGGTGAATTCAACTTAAAAATGTTGAAGAGCCTGGAAAGAATAGAGAAGAAATTGGAAAAAGAGAGTGACACAAGCAGATCAAGAAGTGTCAGAACCCCTGAGAGGAGAAGGATATCAAGGAGTGGTAGCAGACATTACTGTCTCTCCCCGAAGCATTATGGCAAGGAAACACACAATAGTTTAAGACTGTCCCCTACTAGAAAACACTGAACATCTGGAAGGGATGAATTGAAAGGAGAGATGAACAATATTAAGCCTCCAACGTTCAATGGATAACATAAGAAGGAGGAAGATGCCAAAACATGGTTTCTTGTCATGAGGAAATATTTCCAACTGCAAAACTACTCTTCTCATGCAGAAGGAAGAATTGGGATGTACCAGCTTAAAGGAAAATCATCCTTGTGGTGGGATCATCTTGTGCAAGTGCGGCACATCAGAGAGAAGGATATCACTTGGAAGGAGTTTAAGAGGTATTTTGAGAAGAAATACCTGACCAAAAGATATTATGACAGAAAGATGAAGGAGTTCTTCGAACTCAAGCTAGGCAGCATGACCATTGATGAGTATGAACGATGTTTTTTGGAACTGCTGAAGTATGTTCCATTCATCAAAGATGAGACTGTTAAGATTCAGAGGTATCTGAGTGGACTGACACCTTCCATCGGTGACAAGATTTAGTATGATGATCCTAAGACTATGGAAGAAACGATAAGAAGGGAAAAATGCTTATATGAACAACAAATGGAAAGGCCTACTTTTCGAAAGTTTTGGGATGATCAAAAGAAGTTCATAAAAGAGCAGAGGTAGAAGGGAAACAAGCCTCCCTTTTTCAGAAACAGTCCTTAGGGATAGCCATCCTTTAGAGAGCCTAGGAAGGCTGAAGTGGGTGATAAAATGCCAAGACCGCCACCTATGGAGTGTTGGGGTTGTAAAGGAAACCATAGGTATAGAGACTGCCCCCATAGAAAAGATAAAGCGAGAACCATCTACAATGTTCAACAAGCTGAAACAGTGGAGGATATGGGCAGCAGAATGCCAAGGATCTACGCAGCCCTAGACAACAAGAAAGAAAAATTTCAATCGCACATGATTGAAGTGGAAGGTATGATTAACAACCGACCACTAATTATTTTAATTGATTCAGGGGCTAGCCATAGTTATGTATATCCTAGGGTGGTGGAAAGTTTGAGTTTAAAAAGAAGCAAACATGAAAATTCTTGGTTAGTGCAGTTAGCTACAGGGAACAATAGAAAGGTCATTGAATTGGTTAAGTCCTGTTTAGTGGACATGAAAGGATTGAGCACTAAGGCTAAATTGAATATTTTGCATTTAGGCTCTTATGACTGCTTAATTGGGATGGACTGGTTGGACCAGCACCATGCCCTCCTAGACTGTCATAACAAGAGGTTTACATGCCTAGACGAAGAGGGAAATCAAAAAGTAGTCTAAGGAATTCCCAGAGCTGTGGTTGTTAGAGAAATCTCAGTCATGCAGTTGAAGAAGTGTTACAGGAAGGGCTATCAATTATTTGCAGCTCATGTGGAAGAAGCATCCATAGATGCAGTCTCAAATATTAGAGACCATGAGGTACTCACAGAGTTAAAAGACGTATTTCAGGAGGTACCTGGACTACCTACGAAGAGGGACATCGATTTTTCTATAAATTTGATGCCTGGAGCAGCTCCAGTTTCAAAGGATCCTTATAGAATGAGTACGCCAGAGCTGAAAGAGTTGCAATTGCAGCTTAAAGAGATTTTGAAGAAGGGGTACATTCGCCTAAGCGTGTCACCTTGGGGTGCCCCGGTCCTATTCGGGAAGAAGAAGGATGGGACGTTGAGGCTGTGCATTGATTTCCGGCAGTTGAATAAGGTAACTGTCAAGAACAAGTATCCTTTGCCAAGGATTGATGATCTTTTCGATCAGTTGAAGGGTGCGAGAATATTTTCGAAGATAGATCTCAAATCGAGATATCACCAGGTAAGAATAAAGGATGAGAACATCAGCAAGACTTCCTTTAGAACAAGGTATGGTCATTATGAATTCACAGTGGTGTTGTTTGGACTAACAAATGCACCTGTTGTTTTCATGTGTGTAATGAATGGTGTATTCAAGGAATATTTAGACAAGTTTGTCATAGTCTTCCTGGATGACATCTTGGTGTATTCCAAGTCGGAGGAAGAGCATGAACAACACTTGAGAATGGTTCTGCAAGTGTTGAGAGAACACCAACTGTATGCCAAGATGAGCAAATGCTCATTTTATAAAAGGAAGATCCATTACTTGGGACATATTATTTCAGAAGAAGGGATCATTGTGGATCATGAAAAGGTTGAGGCCATCCGAGAATGGTTAGTGCCAAGGAATGTGGTATAAGTTAGATCTTTTATGGGTCTGGCAGGCTATTACAGAAGGTTTATATCAGGGTTCTCAAAGTTATCTCACCCTATTACTTCCTTGCAAAGGAAGAAGAAGAAGTTTCAGTAGACTGAAGAGTGTGAGAACAATTTCCAGCGATTGAAGCAGTTGTTAACCAACGCTCCAATCCTGAGGATTGCAGATCCAAATATGGATTTTGTGGTGTGCATAGATGCATGTAAGGAGGGGTTGGGAGGAGTTCTCAACCAAGAGGGATTTGTAATCTGTTATGAGTCCAGGAAGCTGAAAGAGCATGAAAGGAATTATTCCACTCACGATTTGGAGCTGGAAGCAATCATCCACACTCTGAGGAAATGGAGACATTACCTCATGGGAAGGAGATTCGAATAGAAAACACACCACAATGGTCTAAAGTATTTATTTGATCAGTTGACTTTAAATGCCAGGAAAACCAGATGGTTGGAGTTTCTGTGTGAATATGACTTTGATATGAAGCATATCAAGGGTAAGGAAAATAAGGTGGTTGATGCACTCAATAGAAAAGTGTAGGACTTACATGCTACAACCATTAGTATGTACATGACTGATATTAGGGATAGAGTTCTGGAAGCTACAAATGTTGATTTGCAGTTCATAGATTTGGTAGCAAAGCTACAATAGCGTGAGAGACCACAGACCAAGGAAAGCTACACCTTGGAAGATGATGGCTTACTTCTATATAAAAACAGAGTGTACATACCCAATGTCCAAGAATTGAAGCTGGCAATTCTAAAAGAAATGCATAATGTGACGTATGTCGGACATCCTGGTTATCAGAAGACTATGGAAGCAGTCAAAAGCAATTATTTTTGGCCAGGTATGAAGAGAGAGATCGTTGAATACATTGCCAGATGTATGGAGTGCCAGAAAGTTAAGGCTAAGCATAGGCACCCAACAGGGTTGTTGTAGCCTTTACCCATTCCTGAGTGGAAATCGGAAATGGTGACAATGGATTTTATTATGGGATTACCTAGAACATGCAAGAAACATGATTCAATCATGGTGGTGGTGGACAAGCTTACAAAAGCTGCCCATTTTATTCCACTAAAAATCACTCACAAGGAAACAGATGTTGTTGATATCTTCATAAAAGAAGTGGTATGCTTGCATGGAATTCCTAAGACGATTGTGTCTGATAGGGACCCGAAATTCAACTTGAATTTCTGGAAAGGACTGTTCAAAGGATTCGAAATGAATCTGAATTTTAGTACAACGTATCATCCCGAGTCTAATGGACAAACAGAGAGGGTGAATAGAGTAATAAAAGACATGCTGAGAATGTACGTGATGGACAAACCATCAATATGGGAAGACTGCCTACATTAGGTAAAATTCACCTACAATAATGGGTATCATGCATCATTGATGATGGGCCCATTTGAAGAACTTTATGGAAGAAAGTGAAACACTCCAGTGAGCTGGGATAATCTAGTTGACAGAGCAGTAGCTGGGCCTGAGCTTCTCAAAGAGATGGAAGACCAAATGATAAGAATTAAACAGAATTTGAAAGCTTCCCAGGACAGGCAAAAGAGTTATGCTGATAAGAGAAGAACCCACAAAGAATACATAGTGGATGATCATGTTTTCCTGAAAGTAAAAACTAACAGGAGTTCTCTGAAGCTGGGAAGTTGCACCAAGTTGACAACAAGATTTTGTGGGCCATTTGAGATACTGGAAAGGATTGGGCCAGTTGCATACATGCTTGCATTACCTGCATCTATGATTGTACATAATTTGTTTCATGTTTCATTGCTTAAGAGATATATACCTGATGCTAATCATGTTATCGATTGGACTTTGATTCAAGTGGAACCAGAAGATGTCCTGCAAGTGAATCCTATGCGCATGTTGGATAGGAAAAGAAAACAACTTCAGAATCGAGCCATAGAGCTTGTAAAGGTCTAGTGGACCTGGTACAGTCCTGAGGACATGACATGGGAGCATGAAGATGTTATGCGGGAAGAGTACCCGCATCTTTTCAAAAATTTTGAAAAGCTTGCAGAGACAGTGTAAGGTTGCACTGAGGACAGTGTAGAAATAAGGGGAGGGGGATTGTAGTGTCCCCAAGGCCAAGCCCTTTGTAAATATGGTTTATGAAATGAATTGTAAATATGTGTTATAGGATGGTGAGCCAAGTTTGTATAAGTCAGTTGGCTTATGTGATTGTTAGGCCAGAGAGCTTAAGGGTTGTAGGCCAAGGGCCTGATTTTGTACCTGTATGTATGCAACACGTTAATAAAATATAAACATCGCTGCGTGCAGGCTGACACAATGAATGAGTGATGGGGTACTAAGCATCCACAGAGAGGGAAAGAGATTAGGGGTTGGAAGGTGGGAAAAGGGGCTAAGTGTTAAGCCTAGGGGGCTTAAGCCTTGGAAATAATATTTTAATATTATTCCAAAAGACATGTGAATAATATGTTTTTACCCTAAGTTCTTTTGGAATGACATGTGACTTCCAAATGGTGGGAGGAGCACACACTGATGGAAGCATGCACCTTCACGTGTGACAAGTGTCAACCCAAGCCCATGCAAATAAGAGGGCTGCGATGAGCCGTGTTGGGGGTTCTCCTCCATTTGATTGGATCTTCT
>ML808666.1:25155-45276 GCA_009831015.1 Picea engelmannii | reverse complement strand
CTCATGCAAGTAGGTATAACTACATAGGATATAGGCACTCAAGAAGTGTTATTAGATCTCAAGGACATCACTACTCACCTACTAATTCAACTACGAATTTTTATGCATATGAAGAATCAAGGAGAAACCTAGAAGTATCTCATGTTAGGCATCAAAGAATAATATATGCACGGGAAAACTTGCAAGGTGATATTAGGAAGCTTAAGGAACCAACCTTTGTTGGTGAAAATAGAAGGAGATTTGTTGTTGAAACTTGGTTCCTTGGAATTAGGAAATATTTTTCAGTTACATAGTTACTCCTCTAATCTAGAATATAGGATAGGCATATATCATCTACAAGGAAAAGCCTCTATGTGGTGGGGCCAGCTAAAGAAAGTCAATCTCATTGATGAGAAAATTATTTTTTGGAAGTAGTTTAAAAACATTTTCAACAACAATGTTGGCCCTTGACCAAGTTTTGGAAAATGTTGGTCATGATTTGACCATTTTTGGGACTTCGATAGGCTGGTCAAAGGCAGAGTGCAAGGCAAAGCGGAGATCGTAGGATCTTGCCCTCTTTTCAGGGATTTTTAGGTTTAGGGTTTATGTAACGGGTATGGGATGTCGACCCATGGGTTTACCTATGTTTAGGCCCATTTTGTAATGTATAAATAGGAATCTAGGCAATGTAAGTAAAGGTGGTTATGTGGTAGTGTGATGTTGTGCTAAGTGCAAGTGATGTAAGTAGTCATATCTATGTGATCGAGCTAGCTCTGTGCATACTGTTTGTTGAGAACCTACAGGGCTGAGTGCAAGTGATTGTACGAAAGGCTATGTAATTGAACATAGATCGGGGAAAGAGGATTTGGCAAGTTTCTCGTAGACATCATGTCCTATGCGGAGTTAGTTAGTGGCTCTGTGCATGTAAAAATATTGACAGAAGACAATAAAGAAGAAGAAGAGTTGGTGGATGTAGCCCCACACTAGGGTGAACCACGTATATCTTGTGTTGTGGTTGCTTTTTGCATTATGGTTGTTATGTGATTGTTATGATTTATGCTTGATGAAGTAATATATGTTAGAAGCATCTGATTTAGTACCTTAGTGATTAGTGATGGGAATGAATGCTAGATCTCATCTATTTCTATATGCTAAGTTCTTGGATGTGTTAGATCTTGTCGAATACTGCGTTGTTCTATAATTAGGGTCTGGACCTACAATGTGAATAAGGTTTAAATACTGATGAATATTAACTGCTAAGTGCTATGTTAAGTACTATGAGAATAGATTTATGTCCCAGCTAGGTTGTAGACACTTGAGTCCTACAACCACCCCTGCCTCTACCTCAGGTGAGACTTCACCTGCTTCGCAGTTGTTATTGAAAGAGCTGGTAGTTAGGGTTTTTTTGGTGTGATGTTGAAGCGTTGAACCCTAGGTCTGCCCCTATACCAGAAAATGGTTCTATTGTCGAGACCTGAAACTGTGATTGTTGGGAACTGAAGAAAATAAGAAAGCTTTGTGCGTAGATATGATGATTTAGTGCGCAATACCCTACTTGAATTGTGAGCTCTGTGCTAAGAAAGGAAACAGATCTGAAGAAAAGAGGTAAGATCTTAAAGCTTTGTTCTCTGAGAGAGGTAACATAAGTGAAAAATTTTGTTTCGAAAGAGAGAAGATTTGATATGAGTAGATCTGATAGAAATAGTGAAAGATATGTTATTCCTATGCATAGAAAGAATGTTTGGAATAACAAATGGATGAAAGATCCTAGAAATAATTTTTTTCAGGTTAGTTACTGTGATCCCAGTGCGCAGTACAGGAAAGGTTGGGGATCATTTAAAATAAAGAGAGGATTAACTCTTTGTTACAATTGCATAAGACCAAGACATCTTGCTAAGGAATGCCCTGATAGAGGTCTTAGTTGTCTTTGTTGTAAATCTATGTACAATGAAGTTTTGGATTACCCTAGAATGATTGCTAAAGTTGAAAAGATGAATATGAAACAAGAAAACCATGAGACAGGCCAAGAAACTAAGGATATGATGGAAATCCAGAAACAATCAGAGACTGTATTATTACAGATGAAAGAAACCCTGAATGATCACAAAGACAATAACTTGTCAAAGATCTGAAAATAGAATGAGTGTATAGAAACAAGAATAGGGTACTTCGACATAGATTGTGTTCTAGATGAGGAAACACAAGTGAATATCATGATAGAAAGAACTTGGGAAATCCTTCTATGATTCCTTCATTGGGAGGAATAGGATTGTTTAAAGGAAAATTGATAACCCTATGTGGAAGACTTACCTAGATACCTATGAGTTCTCATGGCACTTCAACAGAAAAAGAATTTGAGGTCATTAAGTTTGTTGAGGACAATGCCCCATTTTCTATTTTTCTAGGAAAAATACGGATTGAGAAAGATCAGATACGAAGGAAACAAGAAGCGGAAGATCTAGAACAAAAAAAGCAAGAATTAAGAAATTTTATGGCTAGGAGAATAGAGCACTTACTAAAAGAAGACAAGTTGAAGTTACTAAGGACCAGAGATCTGGATGTCAAAGTTGAAAGAACACAAGAAGACTTGAAAAACCTATATGTACAAGAGAGTAGAGAACCTACTCCAAAAAGAGAAGAAGTATTACCCTTGAACGACCCGCAACAGTGAGAAGTTACTATGCCAAGGGGAGATAAGAACAAGAATGGAAAAAGGAACCCAATGACTCAGATCACAAGGAAGAAAGCTAGAAAGCTCTGTAAGAAGAAAGCAAGGTTAGAAACATTGCAGGAAATTCCAGAGAGGACTTCATAGAAGGAAGGTTTACAGAACTTGAACTTCGTCGGGATAGAAGAACATCGAAGATTGGCACTTCACCATGACAAAGAAATATGACCATTGGAGGCATCCCGACCATTAGACCGATGCACCAGAATGTCTCAAACCGTAGTTATGGCCAGAAATATTACCATTAGACAATTGGGACCACTCCATAACATATGGAATTGCATTGATTGAGGTGTTCCTACCTGTTGGAGGAATCCGTTACGATGTTAACTATTTATCCCGTCGAGTGTTGCACCGATAACACTTTTGCAAACAATGATTATTCGAGCCCATAAAGAACTAGTTGCTTTCACACTATGCCTATTGAGACCTCGCCACTCATTCCGTTACATTGAGTATTTGATCACCGACCTGATCTCGAGCGTGCATGTTGGGTGACTTCAACATAGTAGACAAATCTATCAAAGAGATCCTCATAGACCTCATGGCTGAGAATTTCATGTCCACAGGAGTCCAAGCCTCATCAACGGGAGGAGTGCAAGCATCCCCATCGACTTCTCGTGGATCTGGACCATCCTGAGATGCGACAGAGAAATGAACCAAGCATCATGATGACTTGGCTAATGTGAAGGTCATCCCATCTATCTTTCCTGACTATATCCTGCCATTGGTTGGCGCGGTTAGTCGTGATAGTGTCTCGAGGTACTTAGACTACACCTTGATCACTGTGTACCTCCCGAAGGGGATACGTGCAGTAGGACCACAGATAGGACATATTATGACGTTGAATATCAGTGACTTCAACTTGGGTGACCACACGATCTATGGCATGCTCACCCCACATAAGTATTTGACCAAGAAAAAGGGGAATAATTTGAAAATCATACCCCAACCATGGACCGTGGACATCATGAGGTCCACCATTCTTAACGTAATGAAGATACCCCACTTTGGAAGGAATTAGGAGGTTAACACATGCGTTACACTCATGTTTTCATGATTCCATGGAGGTTATTTTTGGTTGGACAAGTACATCACTGTAGATCCGACGTTGATTCATCAGATCACTGGATTAAGCATGCAAGGACCAAACACACAAGAATTTTATCCAAGGAAGGTTGCAGATCATGCCATGGCACAAAAAATTAAAGATGCCTATGGCAATGTGGAGAAGGGGAAGCGAGGCTACAAGGTAGACTCCATCCAGAATGGCGTAGTGCACGTATCCCTCTAGTTGATCATTGGTAAGATAGTAAGGAAGAACAAACCCATGCAAGTCACATGGTTCATTGTTGACCTCGTGGGAAAATGCATTGAAGGACTACAAATGAATTGGGTGAGCTACCTTGTCAACCAGTTAGAAAAAGACTGTTAGGAAGCTCAGGATCAGGGCTATGAGTTTCATTTTAGTTGGTTTCTGATCCTCATCGCTTTTATTGCTTGGGAGATGTCGGAAGGAGTGACCTTCCATGAAATTGAGCCATATGAACCCCTAGTTGCGAAGTTCACTACGCTCGGGTACTCGAGTGACATGGATAAGCAATTGTAGTCAAACACAGTGTTCCACACCTATTACCTACAGTTGAAGAGGGATATTGAGTCTTTCCCTCGTATGATGTCGAACACCCTTCACAGGTTCAGACCATTTGTAAAGTTCCACGTAGATAGACATTCTATTTGTATCACTGTGGCGCAGATGAACATAAAGAAGAACTCCAATCTTATTATAAGATCACAGAGGAGGAAATGGAAGAAATATCTAAGGAATGGCCTATAGATTTCCTTATCCCAGTTGACCAGGAAGAATTGTCTGACCCCAAACTCATCGAAATTCTTGTGGTTACTCGTGAAGAGTATGATTCACCCAACAGTAGCATAAGGAAGAAGAAGGAAGAGATTATGGAGCATCCGAAGAGACTTCCTCAGATTCACCTGGAGGAGAAGGTGATGAAGTAGATAAAGAAGAGAACAAAGGACAAGAAGACAAGTAGAAGAAAGGCAAAGTAACATGGCCCAGGGATCCTCTTGATGAATCTAAGACATCCAAAAAAAGAAAGGTTCCCCCCACGAAACCTACATCACGGAAAAAGTCAAAAGCTAGTAAGCCACAGATGCAGACTGTATAGATCTCATCACCGTCATTGTATCATATACCTCAGAAGATATTTTACAGCATAATGAAGAAAAACCAAAAACCATGTATGTCTAAATTGAAGAAGATATGAAAGGGGTACAACAAGCCCTTTACTCCAGCCACACAGTATCCATTGTTCCACTGTCATCAGAAGGAACAAAGTTGGGAGATGAGCCTGCCCAGCTACCTAGAATAGCAGATGCGACCGAAGCTCTCCTTCATAATTTCTAGGAGGAAAACAAGAAGGGCATAGAGGCCCTGAAGCAAGAACAAGAGGAATCCATAGAGCAATTCCAAGTTGCACAGCAAAAACAAGATGACATCCAAGCCAAGTTTGCAGAGGATAGAGTGTAGATCTAGAAGGAGAAAGAACAACTTCTCGTGGAGTAGATTGGAGTGAAAGAAGAAGTCACTATGGCACTTTAATCTATGACGAGCTTAAAACAAGTGGAAGAATACCTAGTGGAGGATCGAGTGGCGAAGCTTGTTGAATCCATTCAAAAAATCCAACAAAGAGTAGTAGAACTAGAGTTACAAGAAGTTCCAAGTACTCCTCAGGAAGTGTGAGACCAGAGAGAAGAAACTGCTTAGAGTGTATTCCATAGAATCAAGGTATTGGCCTATAATGTAAACAACTCAGCAGTCAAAATGCATAGACTTATGAGCACCTTACAGAGGACCCTGAACTAAGGACATTGGAGTCACAGCTCCAGGAGGCAAAGCAACAAGCAGCATCAGTGCAAGCACAGTTGTAGCCTCTGTTAGTGGTCAAGAGGATGAAAAGGTCCCAGGAACAACACATGGTTCAACAACAAGTCCATGCCATACAGAGTAAAGTCATGGAAGTGACTCAACGACTCTAGCCTATGCAGGATGAAGCTTGCACACTTTTTGAGGAAACTGAAGGACGAGGTGCATAACTAGAACAAGTGGTCACCACAGTAAAACAATGCTTGGAAGGACCTATGGCGAAGAAGATTATTTAGGATTTTTTTGAGTAAGAGGCTCTAGCAAAGAAATAGGTTGAGGTATCTCAAGCTAAGATCGAGTCCTTCAAGGCAAAGTTACCTAGATCAGAGTGACTCAGGATGAGTCACAAGTGAGTTTTGGGAGCCTGTTGGCCCTTGACCAAGTTTTGGAAAACCTTGGTCATGATTTGACCATTTTTGGGACTTCAATAGGCTGGTCGAAGGCGGAGCTCAAGGCAAAGCAGAGATCATGGGATCTCGCCCTATGTTCAAGAAGTTTTGGGTTTAGGGTTTATGTAACGGGTATGGGATGTCAGACAATGGGTTTACCCATGTTTAGGACCATTTTGTAATGTATAAATAGGAAGCTAGGTGATGTAAGTAAAGGTGGTTATGTGGTAGTGTGATGTTGTGCTAAGTGCAAGTGATGTAAGTAGTCAAATCTATGTGATCGAGCTAGCTCTATGCATACTGTGTGTTGAGAACCTGCAGGGCTAAGTGCAAGTGATTGTAAGAAAGAGTTTGTTCTTGAACATAGCTCAGGGAAGGAGGATATGGAAAGGTTCACATAGATCTCCTATCCTATGCAGAGTTAGTTAGTGCATGTAAGAATATTGACAGAAGACAATAAATAAGAATAAGAGTTGGTGGATGTAGCCCCACACTAGGGTGAACCACGTATATCATGTGTTGTTATTGCTTTGTGCATTATGGTTGTTATGTGATTGTTATGATATATGATTAATGAAGTAATATATGTTAGATGCATCTGATATAGTATCTTAGTGCCTAGTGATAAGAATGAATGCTAGATCTTATCTATTTCTATATGCTAAGTTCTTGGATGTGTTAGATCTTGATGAATGCTACGATGTTTTGTAATTAGGGTCTAGACCTGCGATGTGAATAAGGGTTAAATACTGATGAATATTAACTGCTAAGTTCTCTATTAAGTACTGTGATCATAGATCTATGTCCTAGCTAGGTTGTAGACACTTGAGTCCTGCAACCGCCCCTGCCTCTACGTCATGTGAGACTTCACCTACTTCGCAAGTGTTGCCAAAAGGGATAGTAGTTAGGGTTTTTTTGGTGCGTTGTTTAAGCATTGAACCCTGGGTATACCCCTATGCCAACAAACGGTTTCATTTACGAGACCTGAAACAGTGATTGATGGGAACTGGAGAAAAGAAGAAAGCTATGTGCGTAGATCTGTTGCTTTAGTGCGCAGTACCCTACTTGACTTGTCAGCTCTGTGCTAAGAAAGGAATCTGATTTGAAGAAAAGAGGTAATATCTTAAAGCTTTGTGCTCAGAGAAAGGTAAGTTTAGTGAAATTTTTTGTTTCGAAAGAATGAATCTAGGAATGCTTCATAGATTTTCTCCTAGTCTGAAAAATAGGGCACAACTAGAAGAGAGAAGATTTGATATGAGTAGATCTAATAGAAATAGTGAAATATATGTTATTCCTATGCATAGAAAGAATGTCTGGACTAACAAATGGATACAGGATCCTAGAAAGAGTTATTTTCAGATTAGTTACTGTGATCCCAATACGTAGTACAGGAAAAGTTGGGGATCATTTAAAAGAAAGAGAGGATTAACTCTTTGTTACAATTGCAGAAGATTAGGACATCTTGCTAAGGAATGCCCTGGTAGAGGTCTTAGTTGTTTTTTATGTAAACTTGTGGACCATGAAGTTTTAGATTTCCCTAGAATGATTTCTAAAGTTGAAAAAATGAATATGAAACAAGAAAACCATGAGGCAAGCCAAGAAACTAAGGATATGATGGAAACCCAGAAACAATCAGAGACTGTATTATTAAAGATGAAAGAAACCCTGAATGATCACAGAGACATTAACTTGTCAGAGATCTTAAAAGAGAAGGAGTGTATAGAAACAAGAATAGGGGACTTCAACATAGACTGTTTTCTAGATGAGGAAACACAGGTGAATATCATGACAAAAAGAACTTGGAAAATTTTGGGAAATCCTACTATGATTCCTTCATTGGGAGGAATAGGATTGTTTAAAGGAAAATTGATAACCCTATGTGGAAGAATTTCCCAGATACATATGAGTGTTCATGGCACTTCGACAGAAGAAGAATTTGAGGCCATTAAGTTTGTTGAGGACAACACCCCGTTTTCTATTTTGCTAGGAAAAATCTGGATTGAGAAAGATCAGATATGAAGGAAACAAGAAGTGGGAGATATAGATCAAAAAAAGAAAGAATTAAGAAATTTTATGGCTAGTAGAATAGTGCACTTACTGAAAGAAGACAAGTCGAAGATACTGAGGACCAGAGATCTGGATGTCAAAGTTGAAAGAACATAGGAAGACTTGAAACACTTGTCTGTACAAGAGAGTAGAGCACCTACTCCAGAAAGAGAAGAAGTATTACCCTTGAACGACCCACAACAGTGCGAAGTTACTATGCCAAGGGGAGATAAGAACAAGAATGGAAAGAGGAAAACAATGACTCAGATCATAGGGAAGAAAGATAGAAATCTTTGTAAGAAGAAAGAAAGGTTAGAAAAATTGCAAGAAATTCTAGAGAGGACTTCATAGAAGGAAGGTTTACAGAACTTGAACTTCGTCGGGATAGCAGAACAACGAAGATTGGAAATTTGACACAATGAAGAAATATGACCGTTGGAGGCATCCCCACCATTAGACCGATGCTCCAGAATGGCTCAAACTGTAGTTATAGCCAGAAAGATCGCCATTAGACCATTGGGACCGCACCATAACAGATGGAATTTCATTGATTAAGGTGTTCCTACCCATTGGAGGAATTTTTTACGATGTTAACTATTTATCCCGTTGAGTGTTGCACCAAGAACACTTTTGCAAACAGTGATTACTCGAGCTCACATAAAACTAATTTCTTTCACATTGTTCCTATTGAGACCTCGCCACTAATTCTGTTACAATGAGTATTTGATCACTGACCTGATCTTGAGTGTGCATGTCGGGTGACTTTAGCGCAGTACAGAAATCCATCGAAGAGATCCTCATAGTCCTCATGGATGAGAAGGTAATGTCCAAAGAATTCCAAGCCTCATCGATGAGAGGAGTGCAAGCATCCCCATCGACTGCTCATGGATCTTGACCATCCTGAGATGCGACAGAGAAACGAACCAAGCATCATGATGAATTGGCGAATGTGAAGCTCATCCCATCTATCCTTCCCGACTATATCCCTCCTCTGGCTGGCGCGGTTAGTCATGAAAGTGTCTTGAGGGACTTTGAATACACCTTGATCACTACGTACCTCCCAAAGGGGATACACATAGCAGGAGCACAACTAGGAAAAATTATGACATTGAAGATCAGTGACTTCAACTTGGGTGACCACAAGAACTATGGCATGCTCGCCCCACATAAGTATTTGACCAAGAAAAAGGGGAAGAAGTCGAATATCATCTCCCAGCCATGGACCATGGACATCACAAGGTCCATCATTCTTAACGTAATGAAGATACCCCACTTTGGAAGGCATCAGGAGGTTAACGCATGCGTTAAGCTCCTATTTTCGTGCTTCCATGGCAGTTATTTGTGGCTGGACAGGTGCATCACCATAGATCTGGTGCTAATCCATTGGATCACTATATTAAGCATGGAAGGACCAGACCCACAAGAATTTTATCCAGGGAAGGCTGCAAATCACGCCCTGGCATAGAAAATTAAAGATACCTATGGAGATGTGGAGAAGGGGAAGCAAGGCTACAAGGTAGCCTCCATCAAGAATGGCACAATGCACCTACCCTTCCAGTTGATCATTGGTAAGCTAGTAAGGAAGAATAGACCCACACAGATCACAGGGTTCTTTCTTGACCTCGTGGGAAAATGCATTAAAGGACTACAGATGAACTGGGTGAGCTACCTCGTCAACCAGTTAGAAAAAGACTGTCGCGAAGCTCAGGATCATGGCTATGAGTTTCATTTCAGTTTTTTGTTGATCCTCATCTCTTTTATTGCTTGGGATATGTTGGAAGGTGTGACCTTCCCTGAAATTGAGCCATCTGAACCCCTAGCTGCGAAGTTCACTACGCTCTGGTACTCGAGTGACATGGATAAGAAATGGAAGTCAAACGCAGTGTTCCACACCTATTACCTACAGTTGAAAAGGGCTATTAAGTATTTCCCTCGTATGATGTCGAACACCCTTCACAGGTTCAGACCATTTGTAAAGTTCTGCGCAGATAGACATTTTATTTATATCACTGCGCGCACATACAAACATAAAGAAGAGCTCCAATATTATTATAATCTCATAGAGGATGACATGGAAGAAATAACTAAGGAATGGATTGTAGAGTTCCTTATCCCAGTCGACCAGGAAGAACTATCTGACCTTGACCTCATCGGAAGTCATGTGGTTACTCTTGAAGAGTATGATGCACTCAATAGTAGAATAAGGAAGAAGAAGGAAGAGATATAAGAGTTGAATAGCGCATCAGAAGAGACTGCTTCAGATTCACCTGGAGGAGGAGGAGGTGATGAAGTAGATAAAGAAGAGGATAAAGGAGAAGAAGACAAGCATAAGCAAGGTGAAGTAACAACACCCAGGGATCCTCTTGATGAAGATGAGACATCCAAGAAAAGAAAGGCTTCCCCCACGAAACCTACATCGCAGAAGAAGTCAAAAGCCAGTAAACCATAGATGCAGACTATGGTCACTATGGATGATATAAATCTCATCATCGTCATTGCATCATATACCTCATAATATTTGCTATAGCGCAATGAAGAAAAACAAGAAACCATGTATGTTTGAATTGAAGAAGAGTTGAAATGGGTACAACAATCCATTTACTCTAGTCGCGTAGTATCCACTACACCACCATCATCAGAAGGAACATAGTTGGGATATGAGCCTGACTAGCTACGTAGAATAGTATATGCGACCGAAGCTCACCTTCGTCATGTCCAGGAGGAAAATGAGCAGGCCACAGAGGCTCTAAAGCAAGCACAAGAGGAAGCCATAGAGAAATGCTGGGTTGCGCAGCAAGAAAAATACGACATCCAAGATAAGTTTGCAAAAGATAGAGCGTAGATCCAGAAGGAGAAAGAATAGCTTCTCGCAGAGTAGATGGGTGTGAAATAAGTAGTCACTAGGGAACTTCACTCTGTGATAGGATTATAATAGGTGGAATAAGACCCAGTGGAGGATCAAGTGGTGAAGCTTGTTGAAGCCATTCAATAGATCCAACAGAGAGTAGAAGAACTAGAGTTACAAGCAGTGCCAATCATTCCTCAGGTAGTGAGAGACCAAAGAGAAGAAACTACCTAGAGATCATTCCAGAGAATCAAGGCATTGGCCTTAGAATGAAAACAACTCAGTAGTCGAAGTGTGCAGACTTATGAGTGCCTTGCAGAAGACCCTGAACTAAGGACATTGGAGTCACAACTTCAGGAGGCAATGTAGCAAGCAGCATCAGTGCAAGCACAGTTGCAGCCTTTGTCAACGATCGAGATGATGAAAAGGTCCCAAGAACAGTGCATGGTTCAGCAGCAAGTCCATTCCATGCAGAGTAAAGTCATGGAAGTGACTCAGTGACTCCATCCTATGAAAGATGAAGATTGCACACTTTTTAAGGAAATTGAAGGACGAGGTGCAGAACTAGAACAAGTGGTCACCATAGTAGAACAATGCTTTGAAGRACCTATGACAAAGAATATTATTCAGGAGTTTGTCGAGCAAGAGACTCTAACGAAGMAACAGGTGAGGTAKATTTACCTAGATCAGAGTGACTTGGGATGAGTCATAGGTGAGTGTTGGGGGCTTGTTGGCCCTTGACCAATTTTTGGAAAACCTTGGTCATGCTTTGATAGTTTTTGGGACTTTGACAGGCTAGTTGAAGGTGGATCACAAGGTGAAGTGGAGATCATGGGATCTCACCCTCTTTTCAGGGATTTTTGGGTTTAGGGTTTATGTAACGAGTATGGGATGTCGACCCATGGGTTTACCCATGTTTAGGCCCATTTTGTAATGTATAAATAGGAAGCTAGGAAATGTAAGTAAAGGCAATTATGTGGTAGTGTGATGTTGTGCTAAGTGCAAGTGATGTAAGTAGTCAAATCTATGTGATCAAGCTATCTTTGTGCATACTATGTGTTGAGAACCTAYAGGGYTGAGTGCAAGTGATTTTAAGAAAGKCATTGTGATTGAACATAGCTCAGGGAAAAAGGATCTGGCGAGGTGTGCTCAGACCTCTTGTCCTATGTGGAGTTAGTTAGTGGCTATGTGCATGTAAGAATATTGACAAAATACAATAAAGAAGAAGAAGAGTTGGTGGACATAGACCCACACTCGGGTGAACCACATATATCATGTGTTATGGTTTCTTTGTTCATTATGGTTGTTATGTGATTGTTATGATTTATGCTTAATGAATTAATATATGTTAGATTCATATGATATAGTATATTAGTACTTATTGATGTGAATGGATGCTAGATCTGATCTATTTCTATATGCTAAGTGCTTGGATGTGTTAGATCTTTTTGAATACTATGTTGTTCTATAATTAGGGTCTAGACCTACGATGTGAAGAAGGGTTAAATATTAATGAATATTAACTACTAAGTTCTCTGTTAAGTACTGTGATCACAGATCTGTGTCCTATCTAGGTTGTAGATACTTGAGTCATGCAACCACCCCTGCCTCTACCTCGGGTGATACTTCACCTGCTTCGCAGGTCTTGCTGAAAGGGCCGGTAGTTAAGGTTTTATTGGTGCGTTGTTGAAGCATTGAACCCTGGGTCTTCCCCTGTGCCAACAAACAATATCTCTCAAATCACTACTATGAAAAAAATATGTAGGATTTATTTCAACTCAACTTGGGAAACATGACTATGGAGGAATATGAAAATAATTTCTTGGAAGTGTTGAGGTATGTGGCCTTTATAAAGGAGGAGAAGGTAAAAATTCAGAAGTTCTTAAGTGGTCTTCCATATTTTTACATAGACAAAATTCAATTTGATGAACACAATACTATGGTAGAGACCATTAGAAAGGCTAAGTACCTATATGAGCAGGGCAGGGAAAATAATGTTTTCATAAAACTTGGAAGAGTAAGAAGAGGGATAAATTATATCAAAGAAGAAATGGATTCAAACCTCCTTTCAAGAGAAATAGTCCCAAAATATATCAACAAAATAAACATGATCAGGATGAATCCTAATGGGTAGTCTCCTTGGGGAAAATGAGAATACCACCAATCAAATGTTGGGGATGCGAAGAACATCACGTGTATACATATTTACCTCATAGAAAATACAAAATGAGGACTTTGCACAACATTCAAGAGGCTACCATAGTGGAATACATGGGCAAGAAGATTCCAAGGATATATGCATCCCTAGAGGATTTATGAGTAGAGCATTAATCCCATATGGTTGATGTGGAAGGTAAGATTACAAATAATCCTCTTTTTATTTTGATTGATTCAGGAGTAATCCATAGTTACATTGATCCTAAATTAGTGAAAATATTTCATTTAAATAAAAGTTAGCTCAAAATATCATGGTTGGTCTAGCTAGCTATTGGGACCAGAAGAAGGATCAATGAGGTTGTTATAGGTTGTCCAATAGATTTGAATGGAGTGAATACCAATGTTGATATGAATATCATACCATTGGGATCTTATGATATCCTAATTGGAATGGACTAGTTTGACAAGCATCATTCTATTCTAGATTTCCATAACAACATATTTACATGTCTTTATGAAGGAAAGCAGTGCATTGTGCAAGGAATTCTAAGACCCATTTATATAAAGGAATTTCAACCTTACAATTGAAAAGATGTTTCAAGAAGGAATTTCAATTGTATGTAGATAATGTGGAATATCTATACAAGATAAAAGATCCAAGAATTGAGGATTCTCTAGTATTGTAGGAGTTTGAGGATGTATTTGAAGAAATACCAATTTTACCACCAAAGAGGGAGATATACTTCTCTATTGATTTAATACCGAGAAATTCCCTAGTATCCAAGACTCCTTAGATAATGAACACACTATAATTAAAATAATTACAATTACATCTAGAAGAATTGTTGAATAAAGGGTACATATGCCCAAGTGTCTCACCTTGGGGAGAACCAATACTGTTTTTGAAAAAAAATGATGGAAAATTGAGGTTGTGTGTTGAATTTAGATAGCTAAATAAAGTCACTGTGAAGAATAAATACCATCTACCTAGAATTGATGACCTCTTTGATCAACTAAGAGTAGAAAATATATTTTCAAAGATGGAAATGAGATTAGGATATCATCATGTGAGAATCAATGAAGAAGACATCAATAAGGTATATTTTAGAACAAGTTGCGGGCATTATAAATTTGTAGTGGTGCCATTTGTATTGACAAATGCACTAATTGTCTTTATGTCCTTAATGAATAGCATTTTCAGAAACAATCTAGATAAGTTTGTCATTATGCTCTTGGATGAAATGCTTGTCTATTCTGTTAGCACCAATTCTTACAAGGGGGGTGTTCATCTCCGATTTCAGGCCCTTGGTGTAAAACACAAAGAAATGGGTTTTAAAAACCCATCAAATTCGTTTTATTAAAAGGCCTCATTCATGAGCGTCAAGCGCAGCACACAGAAGAAGTCCATTTTGGGGTTAAAATCAAGTGAGCATGCATTTTTGTTTTCAGCGGCAAGGATCCATCGATGGAGCGGATCAACAGTCACCGGGTAAGCTAGAGCCATGGAGTTGCACAAGTTTTAGTGCATGGGCTCATCCCTTAGGGCCAAAGTCACGAAATGATCGTGGTCATTTGATCCAGTTGAGACACGTGGAACTTGATTAAGTCTGGTCTCCATCTCGGCTATTGCGACTTTGAAATAAAAGGGTCGACTCCCTTAAATCCATGATATGAGAGATGTGAAGGCTCCTTTGGGTGCAAGTCCATGGTCAGCACAAGGTCGTATGGAAAGGCGGTTGGAGGAAGAGGAGCGAGAACTCTCGGTAGGAGAATCCCCGAAAGGATCGGGACCGTTAGTATTGGAGGACACATGGCACCTGATTAAGTGCGATCACCATTTCGCCTATCATGACTTTGAAATACAAGGGTCGACTCCCTTCAATCCACAATACGCGAGATGCGAAGGCGCCTTTGGGTGCGGGCCCACAGTCATAGCATAGGGTCATATGGAAAGGAGGTTGGAGGAAGAGGAGTGAGAACTCCCAGTAAGAGAATCCCCAAAAGGATCGGGACCGTTAGTCTTGGAGGACATGTGGCACCTGATTAAGTCTGGTCTCCATCTCGTTAACTCCCTTCCATCCATGATACATGAGATGTGAAGGTGCCTTTGGGTGAGGGCCCATGTTCATAGCACAGGGTCGTATGGAAAGGGGACAAAACAGATGAGGGGTGCAGAGCCAATGTGTTCAAGGGAAAATGGATTGTGTCCATTGATTTTGAAGCCAGATCCAACCGCCGATATGGAGGTTCATTTCACAGTTTTAGTCACCAAGAATCCTGGACGCTGGAATGGTGGAATCTCCTAAAAGGAGAAGTGTCGAAGTTCCTCTGGAGCGAGGTGCCAGGTCATGGCCATGGGTTACATTGAGGGTGGAGCCAAAATAAAAAGGAGGCTAACCTCTGAGCCCTGGGAAGAAAGCATGTGGTCGTTCCTTGTACTCGAAGTCTCGGCCACCTGCCGTGGAGGAAGACAATTAATGAAAATTGAGCAGGTAGTTGAAACCTCAGCTCAAGCCATAAATGTAAGGCATGGAGGTTCTAGTAGGCAGTCTTCCCAAGATCTTCCTGTGTGCGGGTTTTCCTAAAAGAGCCATGCTGATCGGATGTCCTCGTTTGACCAGAGGAGCCCACACATGATAAATGGGACTTTAATGTCTCAACTACCCTCCTACTTCCAAGGGGGTGAATTTATCTAAGTATATATACTCAGTTTTTGAATTTTTGTAAGGATGGATGGTAGAGAAGAGTTCCCATTTGTAATGTTTTAATGAAGCACTAGTTTTCCTGGCTTTGTATCTGCATATGAAATTTTCTTGTTTAATGTAAGGAAACTCTCTTTTTCATCTGGTTTTGATCTCATACTAAAAGGGTTCATGATTGACTGATTCAGATGAATCCTTTTGGCTGTGTTATGATAAAGGATTTAATATAATGTTGTTATGTTCTTTTAGTGCTTCTTCTCTTGAATATAAGAGGTTCTTGTGTTCAAGTTTTTCTTCTATAGGCTGTTAGAAGTTCGATGCCTACAAAAAGACTTCACATTTCCTCACAGAAGTCTTCCTCCTACTCACCCTTATTAAAACTTACTGTCTGAAGTTAAACCAAGACCTCATCTGCTTGTGCTTGTCTGGCCTAGTTTATGAGTTAGAACGATATTGTTATGAGTTTATTTCCATTCATCACCCTTTATAAAAAAATAGTGACATAAAATGATGGGCTTTAGGATTACTCTTGCTGCAATCCAGGAGTGACTTCTGACATGAAAATTTCTAGCATTGTTGCCGAGGACGAAGTTGAAAATTTTCCCTGGGATCGAATTACATTGAGCCTCTGATTCTGAAGATGCATCAGGCATAAGAGCCCTACGAGATTGCTACTGTGCACCTTGCGACTCCATTGTCATGTGACGACTCCACTATAGCGAACTTGTTGTTTTAGTTGTGGCTTCCAGAGGTAGACACACACGTTCCCATCCACAATTGCCCCTAGCTACACCTGAAGATGATCTGGAGGTGATTATCAGAAAAGGAAAGGCCTTTGAAGGAGAAACTTCCACCGTTGAACCAGGTAATTTTCCATCTCCTTCTGTAGAAACTCCATTCTCTTCTTCTCAGCTTCCTAGCAGACCTTTTTTTGAGGTTTCCCATTTCCTGAATTTCAGAACTGTTCCTGTTGATTTTTTCCCCCCTGGTCTGGGATTGGAGGGAGAAATCCTTGTCACTCCCCTCTCCCTTGAAGTTGTACCTTGACGTAGACCGAGGAACATAGAATATTTCCCCACTCCTAGCTTTACCACCCCTCCTCTTATTATTGTTGTTATTACTGCATAAAGAGAAGCATCTGCTGACTCAAGCCCCTTAGCCTTCTCTCTAAATCCCCCATTGTTCCCCTTTCCACCTAAAATATCATTTCTAGTATCCCCTGTTCGAGCTCCTTCTCCTCTGAGTTCTCCTCCACCTAATATTCCTATGACAGGAGCAAATCCCCCCATGACTAGAATGGAGGCTATAATAGTTGCTAGGTATGCTCCTCTTTTGTTACCTCAACCTCTCAATGCCCTTCCAGAATATGGCTACCTTAAGCAGATGCCCACATTTACAGGTGAAGGGTACATAGCTATAGAAGAACACCTTGAAGCCTTTTACAGTTTTATAGATGATCATGTTATCATGCATGCAGATGCATGGATGAGGATTTTCATCCATAGCCTTGAAGGAGAGGCTAGAAAGTGGTTTAGGGCCCTGCCTCCCGGATCTATCGATGTGATTGAGGCTTTGGATAATTCCTTTTTGAGACAGTGGGGAGACAAAAAAGACTTCATGTATTATATGACAGAGTTTGAGTCTTTGAAGAGAGAGGAAGGAGAGTCTGTCTCTGACTTCTCCAAGAGATTCAATGAAATGTACAATAAGATCCTCGCTGAAATAAATCCCTCAGAAGCCTCTGCTAAGATCACTTATTCTAGTGATTTTGATCCCAATTTCTACCTCCTGTTGAGAGAAAGGAGAGCCACTACTCTAGCTCACATGCAGGATGCAGCCGTGGAAGTAGAATCTAACATATTGGTTGTTGACCGACTCAGGAATAAGGCCAATAGAGACATATCCAAGAAGAGACCTGAAGCCTCCCCATCCATTTCCTCTCCCCTTCCCCTTTAGACAGATGAAATAACTAAAGTGGTAAAATCGCTTTCTGCTAGAATGGAAAGGTGGGAGTTAGAAGGGAAGCCCATGTACAAAAATCCACAAAATACTGATTACAGAGGCTTCAGGAGTCCTAGTAACAATGTGCCACAAGATTTTTCAAGGGAACAAAGGAGAAAAGACAGAGATGATCATAGGATTCAAACCCCCCTCCAAAATAACCTATTTTCTCATGAGGAAGGAGAGGAGATAGATGAGCTCAACCCTGAAATTCACTGTATAGAAGACACTTCCCCTTTTCCCCATTTGACTCAATCCGCATATGAAGAATCCCTTATGAACATTCAAATCAATGAGTTGGGTAAAGGGGAAAATGCCAAAAACACTCCTAATAGATACCATCTCAGGTCAAAGAAGAAAAAAGGGAATTTTGAGAGCCATGATCAACCCATCATAGCGGAAAGTCCTGCTAAAACTGCAACAATCACTACTAAAGAAAAGAAAACTCATAATACTTTTCCATCAACCAAAGAACCTGTCTCTGAGGTAAGGGAAGCTCCTAAGCTTCTTTCCTCCTTTAATTTTGAGCAAAAAATTCAAAAGATTATAATTCCAGTACCCCTCTCAGAACTAGTTAAAAATGAAGATTTCAAAAGGTCTCTCTCCAAACTACTACAATATGAGTCCCCCCAGCCTTCCACAGACTCAGTAAATCTTCAAGATGAAAAGCCAACAATCATCCTAGGTCCCATGGTAGAAGACAAAGATGATTCATCCCCTCCCTTCTACACATCCCTGAACATACATGATAAGGTGTTGCATAATTGCCTCATGGATTCAAGAGCTTCCCACAACCTTATGACCAAAATAGTCATGGAAGAATTGGGACTGGAAGTGACAAAGGATTATCATGATTTGTACTCTTTTGATTCAAGGAGGGCGCAATGCCTTGGAGTCATCAAAGACTTGGTGGTCTCTTTATTTCAGCTGCCAATGAAGAGTGCGATCATGGACATTGTAGTAGTTGATGTTCCCCCCAACTTTGGCATGTTGTTGTCAAGATCTTGGATTAAAAAACTTGGAGGAACATTACAGATGGATCTCACATATGCCACCATTCCAGTATTTGGAGGGGAACACAGAAAGTTGTACAGAGAAGCTCAGCTGACCTACATTGTTAGTGATGAAGCAGACCCCACCAATCATCCTATCTTTGCACTTGACACTGATTTGGGGTCTAGTTTATTGCAACTCAATGATACTCCTAAAGCCCCTTTTCAAATCAGAAAGAAACCCATTTTTAATCATGAGATACCTCCTCCAACCACCTCTGTTTGGAATATGTTCTTTTACAGAGCTTCTTCTAGCGAAGGTGCTGGCGCTGTAGTGGTTTTTGTGTCGCCTTGTTAGGAAACCATATCCCTATCATACAAGATAGAATTTGAAGCTACCAATAATGTAGCAGAATATGAAGCTCTTGTTATGGGTTTAAGGGCTGCAAAAGAAATGGGAATTGAGGAGGTAGCAGTGTTCGAAGATGCTGAGTTGATAATCTAGAAAGTCATAAATTCTTATTAGGCTAAGCATCCTCGGCTCAAGAGTTAAAAAAATGAGGTGTGGGACCTAATTGATAATTTCTTCTCAGCTTTCCACATTTCTTTTATTCCAAGAGAGGAAAATACTTTCGTCGATTCCTTAGCTATCTCAGCTAGTCTTTTCAATATCCCTCTGCTGCCTAATATCAAATATGATGTTGAGATAAGATATAGGCCATCTATACCGAACAATATCAAGCATTGGAAGGTATTCAAAGATGATCTTGAAATAAAAAAAAATCTTCAGTCTGTCGATGAATTTTCTACATTGCACATTGATAAGGATCCTGAACTCGAAAGTCACCCTCACCCTGATGTATTTTTAAATAAAATTGCTAATCACCCTATTATTCATCTGCCTAGCAATCACATTCCAAAGGGACTATTCCCTTTATAAAGACTATTCGATGGGAATGATGTGGTGGTAAAGGGTAGGGTTTCAAATGAATATGTTGATATAGAGGAGTGCAACATCGACACACAGGAGGAGCCTAAGTATGTCAAGTTGTCAAGCAGTTTGACCAAAGAGCAGAAGGTTGAATATGTTGATTTATTAAGAGAATTTACTGATGTTTTTGCATGGACCTATGAAGAGCTCAATACATATGACACATCTATCATTGAACACAAGATCCCAGTGAAGGAAGAGGCTAAGCCATTTAGGCAGAAGCTAAGACAGATAAATCCCATGTTGTTTCCTGTCATGGAAAGAGAAGTGAAGAAGTTGTTAGATGCCCAAATCATTGTCCCCTTGAGATATTCTGAGTGGGTGGCCAATTTGGTCCTGGTGAGGAA
>ML808665.1:207782-221232 GCA_009831015.1 Picea engelmannii | reverse complement strand
ACTTAGGCAAAGATAACTAGGTCAAAACCTTAGAGTGCTAGGAAACTAGGGCTCTAGGGTTTCACTAGTTACTAGATCAATTCAATGAAAAGCTTGGCAAATAGAAAGTAAGAAAGTAGCAAATTAAGTTCCTTACTTCAAGCGTTAAGTATAGCATGCAATCTCATAATCTTGTATGAGCAAATAAAACCATACATAAACCATTCAATAAATGACAAAAATGCAGATTTTACCTACTTGCACCAAGAATAATTATGAAAATACCATGCAAGATCACCATAAAAGCTTCCACGATTGATCCACTTGCAAAAAATCAGCCTTATACAAAAGTGTGCCTCACGATTTCAGCCAATAGCCCTTCTAGGACGAAAACTTTAGACCTCTCCTCTTGTGTGAGGAGTTGTGATGATAAAAATGAATGTACTTTACGTTTATTTATACAAACTTGGTGACCTTTAATTAATTTCAGGTCAAATAAAGGCCGACCTGGCCAATTTACAAATAAATTCAAATTAGACATAAATAAAATTAATTAGCATCTAAAAACACTTCCAAGGGTGACGTCATGCCCTTCTAGGGTGACGTTGAGCCCCTAAGGTGGAACGTTGGGCTCCAGATATTGAACGTTTGGCCTCCAAAGGCCCCGGATGATGCCAACACATGCCAACTAGCTCACAACTACCCTCAAAATGTAAATTGTAGCTCTGGATGACATGCAAGGTCATGATGGTGACGTCATGGGCTCTCAAAGGTCAACATGCAGATGGAAAAGCAAGATCTCCCTGGGTCTAGATCTGCTAGGGTGCCTCCAAGGTGGCGTCCTTCTTTCTTCCTGGTGCAAATCTCTGATGTCTTCTTGCCCCTGGTTGGGGTTACAACATCTATCTGTGGGCTTTCAACCCCATGAAGGTTCGAGCTAATCATTCCCCCATGTGTACCTGTCCACCCGGCAAGGTCCTGCAGCAACAACAAGTACGCCCTCCAGGGGTTCATAAGTCACAGGGATCATAACATGTAAATCACATCGAATAAATAAATTACCCAAACATGTGCATCAAACCCCCCTTTACCCAGACAAATGCTCAAAGACGTTATGCAATCTAACAAGTCGGGTTTGGAGAAGGTCACAGGGTGTCCTATTGGGCTAATCCTCCTTAAGTTTGGGGTGTTTCCCAGGTGAGAACCAATCCAGGTCACGTAAGTGTATGAGGTGGCGTGGGGTAGTGTTTGGGCATGGGGTGCAGTGATAATAGGGAAATGTAAATCTTACATGTGTGTGCCTTTGTAGAGAGCGAGTTGCACCTTGTCATAGATGTCATTGTTTCCTAGCCCGTTCATTGCCTTTTATTCTTAACTTCATTGCTTTTGATCTTTTGTTTTTATGCTTCAAGGGAAGAGTTGAGGGACACTGTCCTGGCTTGGTGACTAGAAGTGACAGAGTTATCCACAAGCATTTCATGGAGATGAAAAGGCTTTCTCGTGATGAGACCCCCTTTCTCTTGGCTATGCCACCAAGAGCCACTACCCTGGTTTGGTGACCAGATAGATGGTAATGCAATACCGCTACATGCCCATGGTCATAATAGGCCGGCTCATCATGAGACCTCCCATCCACCAACTAATACCTTGAGTGTTTGTTTTTCTTATGGGTTCCCTTTTCTTACTAAGAATCTTTTTACTGCTTTCTCGGGAATCCTTGGGCGAAGCATCTCAAAGGTTTCATCTTTGGCTTTTAACTCTTGCCAGCTACTTTTACCCTCTGGGCCTTTAGCCCCTTCTTCCCACAAGACAAGGTACAACCCTTCCTAGTGTGGCCAATCCCAATGCCCGAACAAAGGTAGGGGGAGATGAGAGGAATAAAGATGGAAAGTGGTAAGTATGGAGGGAACGAACGATGACCTTTCATAGATCCACCCAGTTGCAACCCATCCTAAAGGGAGATCAACTTACTAGGGCATCATGTCACCCTTCTAGGTATGAACAAGTTAAAGAGCATAATTTCCAAGCAAATGTTATGAAATGAAGGAAACTTCAAGGCAACATATTCAAGTGCTTCAATAATCAGAGTGACACATACCATGATACTCGGGCTCATTACCTCATGGAGCAAGACTTACTGCTACTTTAGGACCAGGCTGGTGGGATGGAGGCTGCTACTAATAAATGGGTTGCACTGAAGAAAAGAGGGGCCCTTCGGGGCCATGCTCAAGTAATCTGGCTCTCGGCACTCCATGTCTAGGACTCATGGGCCTCGAGACATGATCTCCTTAGTTATCCCTAGGGTAGGGGATAACACATACCATTATCACACTTACTTTTGAAGGGTTATTTTCCTTCATGCTTCCCCTAGGACATATCCCTCTACTTATGTCTTTTCTTTCACTATTTTGGTTGGCACACCTAATGGGGTCTGATGAAGTTCCTCCCATATTCAAACTTGCCAACTTACATAAATTCTTGAGCTAGTGTGAAATTTGAAGTGGATACTTTATGTGAACTGTTTATGTGGCTTATATCTTAAGTAATAGCTTACCTCGTATGATCTAAGGACTAATATATCTTATGAACATTGGCTTTACTTGATTTCATACTTTGTGTTGATTTGGATGTCCCTGACATGGTCCTTTGAAGAACGCCCTAGGATTTCACCCAGGATGCTGTGCCTTCACTGCAGGATATGGCATGTGTGATGCAGAGCATTGAGTCACCCAATGGCTTGACACATTCAGATACCAGCTCTACCATCTTCTGGACCTTGGATGATGGACAGATGGGCTTGATTTTGACAGATATGGTCATGATGGCACACTTATGGGCAAGAAGCCCATACTCTGGATAGTGCTCCCACACATTACCCAACCATTTAGTGGAGGACGTTGCACTTGGTTTGGCTTGGACAGCATGCAGAGATGATGTACACCTTCCTCCACCACGGACACCATCCTTCACACCTTGGACGCTAGGCCTTTTTGATGACAACGTCATGCTAGGGCTTGATGGAGATGTTGGGGTTTGCTTGCCACATGGACAACACATGATGATTTGAGGTGGCATGGAAATTCTCCAACCTTGCTTGCACTTGGGATGATGACACATGGCCTTGGGAGGCCCTCCTTCACCTCTAGGAGGCTTGACGTCACCACACGTGTGGTTTTATGATTCATATTTGCATTCATTGTTGTTGTAGAGGCTATTTTGGAGGGGTTGGCCCCACTTGTAACTTGAATTTACGACATTTTGTGGACAAAGTGCTAGGGTTTACCTTATATAAATTGTAGAAAATCACTGACATAAGCACACTAACAAAGAGCTAATGTCGCACACTTAGAAAAAAATAGATTTTTGTCTTAAATGAAAATAACCCACATCACAGTTTTCATAAGCAGAAACACACATTACTAAGCACATTTGCAAAGGAAAATAACAATGAACAACAATCATAAATCCATGTAAAACTCGGAAATATAGGCAACCAGCTAGGGAAAACCCCAATGTGAGGAAACCCAATGAGAAAGATTTATTAGCAGCTTTAGGAAAGTATATATCAGCAGCAAAATTATATTTTCCAACAAGAGAAAACACTTATATCACCCAAAAACCGTCCCCAACTTTCTTCCTTGGAAAACGTGCCCAAAAATTCCGTACGACCATGCCCTCTTCCAGAACTTCGAAAATTGTGCCAAACAGTAGTTGTACGGCCCTGCTGCAGCAAAAAAAACCCACAAAATTGGTTTGAAAACAGTGCCTCGATTTTCGTGCCATTTTCTCTGTTGTACGGATCCATACAGTACAGCCTCTATAACAACAGTAAGTTTCAGCACTCTCACACAGAAATATTTTCTTGGGAAATGTGCTCAATCTCTCTTGGGAAAATCGCCCAGCTCGCTGCCCTCAATTTCTTTCACCAAGCTCTCTCTCAAATCTCTCTCAATCTTCTTCTTTTCTTATCTTGCACACTACCCTAGGCATACTCTTATAATCTGAAAGTGACCTTTCACCTTCCCCATCCCTAAATCCAATGGCCAAGATCTAATCTTGCCATTACAAGATCAAGGGACATGATTCATTCCCTCCAAAATAAATCACTTAAAATATTAAAGTACAAAAACCCACTTTATGACATAAGTGCACTTTATGACATAAAGTCACTTTAACATTAGAAGGTACATTTTATAAAATGTCACTTTAATAAAAGAGACACTTTATTACAACTTTATAAAACACCTATTACAAAGTCAAGTGCCTAGTAGTGCAAATATAAGGTCACTTCCGCATACAAGACAAAACATGCGGAGTACCTCTTGAGCTATAAAAGCTAACATAAATAAGGCTAGCACTTCAACTCATTTTCATCATCACTTTTCTCTCACACTTGTGAGTGGGAGCTCTTAAAACGTTCACTATCTCTCTTTGGCTTCTTGGATCTAGTGCGCTACTCTTGGAGGAGGATTGTTGTGGATGCTTTTCACTTTCTTGGATGATCTTTGTTGCAACTAGGGTTTCTCTTGGAATGGCGACTTGAATAAGTGAGTAATTTGCTTTAATTGGATAAGTTTGCTCATGGTATAATTTTTAATTGCTATCTTATTGCATGTTACTTTGTTCTAGTAGAACCTTAGGAAGGAGACATAAGTCTTTCTCTCCTTCAATACTTTGTTTGTCCTAGTTTGGTGAAAGCATTAAGAAATCTAGTCTCTTGCTAAGATTAAGAGGCCTAAGGCCCAAGAGGCTTTACACCTTAGGGTTTTGATCTTAATCATTTGATCCTTGACCTAAGTTATCAAGAAGAGGGAAAACGGCATCTAGGACACAAGAGGCTTTGCACCCTAGAACTCTCTCTCTTGAAGGTTTTAGTCCTAAGTCCCAAAAGGCTTTGCACCTTAGGGTTTGAACCTCATTCTTCTTGATAATCTAAGTCTTTCTTCAAAATGTTGCATGCTTGACTCCACGGCCCTAGAAAGTCAACGACACCAGTCTAGAACTCTCCTTTCTAGAACTCTCCTTGTGGTGAAAACACTCTTAGAATTAGCATTCTCTCTAAGTAATTTGACTAACTCTAACAACTCTAACCCTAGCAAACGAGTGATATTTATTGTTGTTGTTATAAAAGTTAGCTACAACCACTAGGGTTTGCTTTAGTTGCTGCACACTTGAAATAGTGGCTAAAGATACTCAAAATCATAGTCTAGCAATTGGATGTTATTGCATTTGTTGAATGCTTAATTGCTATATTTCTAAGTACTTTTTCCTATTGTTGTTACAAAACATTTTTTGTTGTTATACATTGTCTTACTATTGTAATTTGCAACAACAATTGGTTTATTTGATTATCTAGTGTCTAAAAGGTCATTAATGAACTATACAACTTGGTAATTGTCTATATTATGCTTTGGATTGTTTATTTTCTAGTACAGGTGAACCAATTACCTCGTTATTTTCCTTACCTCTCCTAGACCTGACCTAACATCTGGGTGACCAAGATAGGGGGCTGTAAGCTTGGCTAATCTTGCTACTTGATCCCTTGAGGTCACCAGGGAAGCCTCCCTTGTGTTGGACTTTCTTCCATCGCTAAAATGAGGGAAGTATCCACTTAGGTGACAGTGGTAGAAACTTCGAATTGTTACATAGATAGTTATCTTGTGGAGGCTTTGCACAAGTACAAATCCTGTGATAACAGCACCAAGAATATCTACTACATAGTCAACAAAGAAGCATATCCATTCCACAATTGTTTAAACAATAGCAAGAGCAATTTTATTCCAAAGCTTTATGAGCACTTTCAACAACCTTTATAAATGGAGAAGCTTCTTATTTATATAGTTCTAGCTCAACAACTCCATTAATAAAATAATAATAGATCCATAACTAACCCTAGATCGATGACAAAAAACAAACCCTAGAGGACAAGTCAACAAGTTAATATTTTATGGTGGACTAATGCCACATATACAATCTCAATACAATAGATGGTCTAAGAGAGTGGACACCCTCCTCAAAATGGTGCAATGGATGAGGTCAAAACATAGAAAATAACCTCCTCAAGGAGGTTGATCCAACACAAGGCAACAGTATGCTCAAAATAGATCCAATGGTTAACAAGACATGGCCCTTTAGGCCACACATGTGGCATGTGTGAGCACCCAAAGGTAGATGGCTCCTCTAAATAAGCAATGATCATCCCCCAATCAAGGAATGAGGCCTAACAACCTCCATCAATGAAGGTCGGCCCCTCCAAAAGCTTAAACAATTGGCACATGTGGCTCAACATAGGTGGACAACTCTCCTCAACATGCTACCACACCCAAGGCATGTGCTATAATGCCCAGGGAGGTGGACGACCCCTCAAAAGTGATGATTAATGCCTCCAAATATGTGTCAATAGGTGGTGAACATCATGTGACATCTTCTAATAGCTCAATGGCTCTTTTAATTTTTATCGCCTTCCTAACTTGACCATGATGTGGAAATCATTAACCTTAATTACATGTGAAAACCCCGAAGACAAGATGCATTTCCTAGGACTCTAAGTTAGGTGTAGGTAATGTGATTAACATGGTACTAGGGAAAAGGTGTTTTCATGAGTTGACCCTCATAGTCACATAGGATGAGTGAAGAGGTCTTCCCCTTAGCTTTCAAGAGCTAGGGGTTGTCATTTATTGTTCCACATGTGTTCCTTTAGAGGGAGCGCTTAGCATTGAGTTACTATTCCTAGAGGCTCTTTTTCTTACTACCCCTTTTTTCCTTTTTTCTTTTTATTTTCTTAGTCCCTTCTTTCTTTTTTTTATTTTGAGAATGGGACTTGTGGAATTTGGACCTTTTAGTAAGGTGGCACGACTCACGACTCATGCGTATAATATGACTCTAGTTGCTTCTACCTCGAGTATTTTTAGCTCTTTGACTTTATTTAGACATTTTCATACATGGGACTTTCCCTTTTTTATTTTGGACCTTGCTACATGACATATGATAAGCCAATCACAAAAGAGAAAATGATGAATATGCATGAAAATGGTGAGGAAATGACGGGGTGTGAAAAATGGCTATTGAGAATGACATGAAACACCTACGTAGGTAGCTAGTAGCACAACTTGACTCATAAGGTGCAACACTTATCTAGAGGTAAATTATGAACCCATCGTGGTACAACCTAGTAAGAGACAACAATTTAGAGTGTTGTGAACCATTATAGAATACACCAACAATCACTATGGGTCATGACCCACATCAAAAACGCAATATCATCATGTGTGTGAGCAAGAACATAAGGTATAGCACTATCTGGTACAATCTCCATCCAACACCTGACATTATTGGGGTCAGCTGAGCAAATACTAGAAACATCTCTAGCAAACATCCATGCACGATCCACAAATCTCATCTATGGAACTGCCGGTTGTGATAAAAATTACAAGTGCATCAATCCTCTAGTTACCCCTACAAGTCAAGGGATAACACATTGAAACCCATCTTCACTGCTAGAAGGGTGACCTAGGGAACTAGCTAAAAAAGAAAAGAAAAAAGAAACCTTGATTTTCCATGTTCTCCAATCACCACCAACTTGAGCCACTTATTTCCCTCCATAATAGGTATCCAAAAATATCATGGTTTCAACAAAGCAAAAGCCCTAATTTTTCATGTTCTGCCATCATCACCAAAACTAATGCTTGTGCACATCTCTATAAAGGGTATCAGATTATATGATTAGTTAACGAAAATATGGTCTTTCTGAAACTATAAAATTACCCAAAAAAACAAGTCTTGGAAATCTGAAAGTAACTTTTCGAAGCTCTCACCCTCCCAAGCATGCATCAAATATTGCATGCAAGCATGGGAAACTTACTGAACTCAAGAGAACGGTCAACTTTGTACATATATGAGATAAAAATGTGAATTGATACCTGAAGAAAATTGCTCTGAAGATCTCATGCAAGAAACTTCTTCAACCTTTAACTACGAAAATGAAGATCTCATGCAAGAAACCTTTTCAACCTTTAACTATGAAAATGAAGATCTGCAACCATGTGCTAAGTCTGGCTAAAGCATCATGAACAGTCAATGACAAATCAATCTCGATTCTCTATGTATCCACAAACGGTCGATGCCAAATCAATCAAAATGAACTTCTGAGAAAGTCATTAGAGTAATAACAAATAGAATGGATATAAGGGAGCAGGAATCCCCTATTTTATATAAAAGAGTGTGAATCCCTAACTTGTGGCCCAAGCTACCATTTGGGGTAATCAGCCCTTTATTTAGCTTAATTAATACCAAACACTCAAATTAATTATTTTAAACCTTATTTAACATAAGTGGCCTTGTACAATGATACAACAAAATATCCTAAGGACCCAAGACCATAACTTTATGATCTTCCAATATGATTTCATGAGCTTATACACAAAAAAAACTGATGTTTATAGATTTACTTACATATAAAAATGTTGTCTTTAGGTACAGAATAGTTTCAATATGATGCATTGCCAGGTCATCTCTAAGGTAGCTTGCTCAAAGGCTCTAACATCACCATGATCTTACTTCAAAGTTCTGATTTTCTAGTCAAGTTACAATATGCCTGTTACACTCACTGCATGGTGATTTACAGCTGATCTCCGCTTGGATGTCGTTTTGCCCACCTTTATGTAGCTCTTAACATCTAGAAATGAGGTGGTGCACTAATGTAGGAAAGGAAAATATAGACCATTTTAGTCAGGTGCTATTAAACTAACCATTGATAATCTTTACATTGTCCCACAGGTGCATTCAAGTTTACTGAGTGCATATGCCAATTACCCCACTGTCACGTGCCAAGGTGGTTAGTTTCATACCATATATTGCTTTTATGACGCATGATCTGCTGATTGTCTACTTTAAAGCTTAATTATTATATGCCAATGACATTTTTGAACGGATGCACGGTGGAATTAGTATTACATTAGCAGTCGAATACTAAATGAGGGATGTTAAATCGTGGAGGTAATGTCTACCTGGGTTATTTTAAAAGGGTGAGTGAGGACAATGGGCCATGCAGTTTCATCTTCGGTATACTTGGGATTAGTTTATTCAAAAACAGGAAGTTCAAATTGAAGTACAGAAGCACAAAACTGCATGTATGACCTTATACAGAGCCTAATTATAAAATATTGTGTATATTTTATACCACATGACACCAAGAATAAGGAATAGAAGTCATTTTGAAGTACATCTAATCAGTTGATCATAAAACTCCAATTTGGTATAGAACAAAATTCTATGCCCTTTATATATCCAACATATACCCTTATCCATTGCAAGAGCTGGGTTTCCAATTCATGGAAAGCTAAAGAAATAATCATGACTACAAATAGAAGCAAAATATTGGAGCCATCACAGTGATCCTTACAAGACAAAATTTAGTCCCATTTCGTAGAGTCCGGTGCAAAGAATGAGGATTATGTACTTATCAATTGTAGCAAAAACAATTCACCACAAGCAAGATGACGATAATGAGCAAATACTAAACTAGCATGTCTTACTCAAAGCCTGTTTACAAAGACAAAAGAAATCCAGCTTTGGGAAAAGGGTCAGTTAGGCTTGCTTCTTGAATATCACATGCTGTGAAATTGGGCAATGCAACCAGTCAGGAAGAGAGCTTGGATTACCATGATTTCAGTAAAAAGTGGGTCCGGCACAGTGTTGCAGCCTGTCTTTGCCAATGGGTATTCTCTGGCTCAATTCTTTTCCAGTCACATAATTTTGCACAAAACACTACCAGGGTTTGATATAGTGTTGCCGTCTATAACGTTAATTTCTGAAATCATGTATTCTATTTAATTGTTTTACTAGAAAGAAAGAGAGATACCCAGATTACCTTATAATAAGGCTGGCAGAACACTCTATTGGCCCATGAAGAGGAATGAAGAACGCTGCCCACATCCAGCATGATTGAAAATATAATTTACGCCTTGATGAACACACCCGATAGAAATTTCCCTGGTTATAATGCATTTGTTGTTCTCACATCACAACAACAATCCTCCTGTGTTTCGTTTCCAGTATATTCGCATCCTACTTATATGGGTTGCCAATAAATGAGTATAACAGTGAACGAACAGAAGCAGAATCCTCTCGGGCAATGGAAAGTATACAGATTAAATGGTTGCCATTAAATCAAATTTAATCTGTTAGAGAGCCATTCGTATTCTTGGGGAGCTCTTGAGGTCAACCTTATCGAACAAATTGGGTGGTAAGTTGCCATTACCATATTCAAAAGGCTATATCTCGTATAATTTAGTGTTTCCCTAAGAGCCCACGTGAGCCATTTCCATTCCCATCGGGCCGCTGGGTAGAAATTCCCATGACAAGTTCAATATTCTCACATTCCACGTCAATATGACGGCGGTGACTATGTATCCAGATTACCAAATGTTTTGTCACTTTTAGATTGAAATGGGTGAGGTGGAGAAACCAAAATATATATATATCCTGTTAGTATGGTAAACGTTTGTGTCAAATGTGTTTTGAATATATGGCAGACCATTATGGATATGATGAGGTTAATAAATGTCGAGTAGTTGGGTTTCATTTTGTAATGGTTTATTTTTTTATTTTATTGATTTATATATTTTTTTTTATATTTGAAAATTTTATTATTATTATTTTAAGAAAATTATATTTTATTATTATATTTCAGAAAAAAAAAAATTAATCAACTTTAATCAAACAATTTTAGATTATACTCTAAAATTTTAATTTATATTATATAAATGATATATTAAAAATTAAAAAAATTAAAATATTTTTCTATTTAATAAAATAATTAATACAAACATAGTAAGTGTGTTCAATATTAAAATAAAACAACAACAAGAATAATGTTCATGACTAAGTTAAGAAAGGAACATTAGATCTTTATTCAAAGACTATGCAAGGCACCAATGACTATGCCTTATGTTTCCACGATCATGGTAATAATATATTTTGTTTATTGATGTAGATTAGGTTGAAAAATGGATAAGAAAGTTTAAAAGTGCATATTTATATTTAGAATAGCAATAAGTTGGATTAGCAAGAAGCAATTTATTATTTTATTATTTTGGATGGAAAATATAAATTTTAAAGTAATTTCATTTTTCCATGATATTAGAATATTAGAATTGGAACAATTTTCAATATTTTAATTATTTTATGATTTGTTTAAACTTGAATTTTGTAATGTGATTTTTGTTGAAATTGGTTGTGAAATTTAATAAAATTACAAATTTTGACAGCTTCAAAAGCTCCTACTACACCTTGTTATATATGTATTTTGAAGTGATTGAACTTATTAACAAAACCGCTATGAAATTCAAATGTAATCTTAAGTAGAAGAAAGTTAGAATGCATGTAATGCTACCTTTGGATACTGAGATCTCATGGGGATTTTTCGATGGTGTCAGTGAAGGTCATCCACCAAGATGTGGAGTAGGGGTAGTTTTGTATGACAATGCTCACCATTATTTCTATATCCGATATGCCCCTGGGCCAGGATCCAACTTCAAAGCGGAATTATTGGCTCTTTGTTCTTTGTTGTTCTTTGCCAACTCTCGTGGAATCAAGCGTCTTTAGGTGATGGGTGATTCCCAAGTCATGATTAATTGGGTGAATGGTAAATCAAAGGTGGAGATTTTATGCTTACAACATTTGTTGTCACAAACTTGCAAGATTATACAGGGACTCGAGTTGTCCAAAAAACAGACCAGTTGTCCAACGAAGCATTGGATTGTTGTGTGGGTTCTTTCTCTGTGCAGGAATTCGTGGATGACCAAGAGCTCGAAAGCATTGAATTTCACTTCTGATTTGTTTGATCCTAGTTCACTTACAACTAACGTTTCTAATGGCTTTGGTCGGCATCTTTATGAAGTGTGTCGGCCTCTTGGGGCATTCTAGGTTGTATATGATGTTTCAAGAGTGGTTGTGTATTGAAGGCTATGTAAGATTTTTTGTAAAACTTGTTGTATACAGTTTAATGTGTAAGTAGGGGATTTTATCTTGTTTTAATGGACTTACAATTTTTATTTTGGGGTGGACAAATGTTCTGGTTTGCTTTCACCTGTAGGTATAGAGTTTGTTCTCGAAGAGTCCATGGGATTGTATTTCATGTATATACTCTCCATTGAATATAAAGCTTTTTTCCCAAGGAAAAACAATATATACATTTTGTATTCACAATTTCATCAAATTAAAGGCCTCTTGGGGCATTCTAGGTTGTATATGATGTTTCAAGAGTGGTTGTGTATTGAAGGCTATGTAAGATTTTTTGTAAGACTTGTTGTATACAGTTTAATGTGTAAGTAAGGGATTTTATCATGTTTTGATGGATCCCCAATTTTTATTTTGGGGTAGACAAATGTTCTTGTTTGCTTTCACCTGTATGCACAAAGTTTGTTCTCCAAGAGAGTTTGTTTTCCAAGAGTCCATGGGATTGTATTTCATGTATATTCTCTTCTTTGAATATAATGTTTTTTTCCCAAAACAAATTATATATATACATTTTATATTTACAATTTCATCAAATTAAAATTTATTTTCTTTAAAATGTCCTTTCAAAATTGAGAATGTTACTCTAGTACTCTAGTGATTTTAATTGACTAGAAAAAATAAAAAACTTTAACCTTTTATAAAATATTTTTAAAATATTTAACACTTAAATACACATTTAAGTACACGCAAACACAATACAATACATATGTCAAACAAAGGCTTTAAAAAAATTATTACCTCCTAAAATATCATTGGCATTTTTATCTGAAACACAAATTGAATCTCACACAATCCACAATGCAAACGTTTCCAATTATAAAACAAGGCATTTTCACCCCACCAATGTGGCAATCCTTGTACTTGAGTTATTGTGACCATGAAAGTTTTGTGGGAACAAAGACTTAAATTGAACTGCAATGCAGCCATGACAACAAACTAAGTGCATTAAAACCATTATTTGTTAACTGTTGACAAAATGGTCAGATGAATACAACCAAGAAATTTGTAATGTTGGTTATATAAGTATCACACTTATTTATGGATAATTTTAAGGATGGAAATTTATATTAAAATGTAAAAACTTAAGCTAATGTTACGAGTCTTTAATATGCAAAATGTGAAATGTTTCACGATAGGTTTGTAAAAATATTCAAATTTCTAAAGTTTTTTATAGTTTCTATAAAATTTTGGCAATTTTTAAGGTAAAATTATTTTATTTTATGGAATTTGGGCCAATCATTTTTAGAAAAAATGGAAATTAGTGAATCTTTTTTTTGAAAAAGTCCATTTACCAAATTTAGCCTTTAAATCATCTATGCACTAAATTTAGATGAAAAATGGTTAAGGAGGAAAAATGTTATTCTTCTCATTTGATTCCAAATTTCAATTATAACATGTAAAAATAAATAAATAAATATTATTTGATTTGGTTGTTAAAAAGAAATTTTAATTT